>PVIJ01006581.1:0-17241 GCA_004024925.1 Scalopus aquaticus
GGGGAGGGGGGATTTTAAGGATGAGTTTATGAACATGTACTGCTCTGAAAGACAGGAATTTGGATTATAGCACTCCTCTTTTGGCATAAGGTGGAGGATTGGGGTAAGATATTGTCTCTTATCTCCTTCCAGGTCAAGCTTCTTGTTCATACTCTTATTATCAACTTCCGACACTTGTGCATTTGATCTCACTATAAGTTTTGAGATACTTTCTATAATTTTCAAGATTCTTGATGACAAGAACTAGTCTATTATATTTTTGTGTATTTTGCAAAGTATATTACATAGGATAGGGCTGTACAATAAATGTATATTGCTTGTTTGTTTTCATCAAATGCCATAAAAGTATATGCAAATACACTTGTTTGTTTATACACAATTTCCCTAGCTTCCTGGATTTAAGCAGTTGAGGATATATGGTCTACCTTTTACTTATCAATTCCTATTATCCTACAGGAATATCAGGATCTTTTAGAGCAGGCTTAATCTCTTGGGCCCCGTGCAAAATTTTATACCTTCCATTCCTTGTACTGGTCATGATCATCTTTGCCATATTCTTTCAGGTTATCTTAAGATAGCAGAAGGAAGCCAATTTTTAGTTCCAACGTTATTCCCAATTTGTTTTGTTACCCTAGGAAAATTATTTAGCTTACCTCAACCTCAGTATCTTCAACTGTCAAGTGAGATTAATTAGGCCTGCCTTACTTACATCATTGGTTTGCTGCAGCTATCAAATTAATGAAAAACATCAATGATGTCACTGTTAAAAGACACCTTAGGAATCACTTAAAGCAGCCCTCCATTTCAGAGGATCACAGTTATTAATGCTTCCCCCAAATCACTTAGAGTAAGAGTTACCTTTATTTTAGGTTTACATCCCAGTACTATTCACACTACTTTCTATTAAGATTCTGAAAACATTTGGAAAGGTACAAATACAAAACTATTAGCATTCATTTTATAACACCTTCGGGTCCTGTAAGGGCTGCTGAGGATGACGACGCTCAAGACAGAAAAGTCTCAGCAAGAGTCATGATAAGAAAAAGATACTTCAGCTTCCAAGGAAGAGATAGGAATTCAGCAAATATCTTTAGTAAAATAAAACTTAGGTCTTCCAAGATAATAATAAAAGCAGTTTCTGTTCATAGAAAAATTAGCTAAACTTACCAACTTGGCATTTGGTCCACCCTGCTTTTGAAGCTGTTACTATTCCAACTGGCCACTGCCATGTAGGCTACAAGGTTGCAATGTTTATTAGGGAAGAGACTGTCTCTTATCTTGTTAGAAAAATTATAGAGAGCAAAATATTCATTTTAATTTTCTCCTGCATGACTGAAAAAAAGCTTTTATTTGTATACAAGGTAAATAAATGTCCCGAAGACCAGAAGGGAAACAAACTTGAAGAGCAACACATAACTAGACAGTCTTGTTTCTAAACTCAAGACTCATCCTCAGCTTGTTATCCTGCAAAGGGTACGTGCAGACGTGCAGTTCAAGATCCTGGATTGCTTGCATGTAGACCTTGTAATCATAGCTAACTGCAGAGTGTTCAAATATGTAAGTGTTGCTTGTAAGTATAGACTCACGAAAAGGGTGCCTAAGAACACTTGATTTTCCCAATTGCTGCTGCTTTAGACTCACCTTACAATTTTTTTTTTATTTTCTTATCTAAGGATTTGCTTTTCTCCTCAAAGAATTGACTCTGGAAAAATCATTTTCCTTTAAGGAAGTCCTATCCCTTATCCAATTCCAATTTCTCAGTAGGAACAGCAAAGATCTTGGTAGAGACTGCCTCACAGATTGTTCCCCCCTTCTGTGCAATATTACATCCTTCACTTACCCACAGCTGTTGATCCCAAGCTCACTTACCAATAAACTTCCTAAATGCAAATATCTACCTCATGGTCTGTGTCCCAGATACCTATCAAACTGGGATGGTTCCAGAAAAGAAACAGAGTATATAATCTGATTTTGCAGTTGGATGTTCTACTGACCAGCCAGTGACTGGTGTCTTCATCACCAGAGGTAAGGGAAACCATGATAATCCACGGCATGTGCTCAATTATTAAACTTTCATAGGTGATAAAGTAAAATGGGCAGTTATAGAATTGAGGACAATGGAATCAGATGGTTTTTGCTGAGCGCCATAAACTCATTAAAGAAAAAAAACAAGGAAAGGGTAAATGTAATTTAACTGGAGGTAAAGTGCAAAAGTCATAGAATTTTGGGAACATGTAAACAGAATGTTACCTTAAGCAGATAGAGACCATACAAGGCTATGGATTAAATTCAGCAACCCATTACACTAGTAACAGGGGCTCTGAAAAAATAGAATATTCATCCCGGGATGGTTTATCTGCCAAGGTCAAGGTCTTGGTTAGAAAGGATGGGACCCAGACACTGGAGAGTGGGAACTTTTGTATTGATCCATCAAAAACTTTGACATCCTAGATTCCCCTGACTGGCCTATTCATCCCTATTAAAAGCTATCATTCCCTTATGCCTGAAAACTAGGTTGAAGCATCTAACTTGCAAACAACTTGCACCTATATCTATTCTTATTCTACTCTCTCCTTTCGGTCAGTAGACAAAAAAAATAATGGCTGGGGACATTCTGAGCATGCTAAGGAAAGAAAGGTACTATATCCCAAAAGGAGCTAGCTGTAAGACTTTGCCAACATGTACTACGGAGAATATGTATGGTACCGGATTAGGAGGGTGTTAGCTCAAGGAAAAGACAGAAAATTAGATAACGGTGAGCTTACTGATAGGCGATCACTGTCTTATGATATTGGATTTAACTCCTTGATAAGAACTAGTACTTCATTTATCTTTCCATTCATACCTCATAATCAATAACTGTGGATCTGCTAATCCTAAGCGTCCTGTTCGGCCACAATTTTTGTTACTTGCAGTTCTGCATTCCTATACAAGGTCAGAACTGCTTGGTCAATCAGTTATAGGAGCCCTCCGTTACAGGGTGCCTTTTAAATCAATCAAGCACAGAAAGCTTGATCACCCTGGGAAGGGTATGCATCACAAGGTATGACCGGGAACGTGTGGGGGGCTGTTGACTGATATATAACAAGGGACCCCAGAAGCTGATCAGTGGAATGCCTTGTTGATAACATTGGAATCATGGCCGGGGGCCTGGGGTATGGTTTCGATTACACTTCGTCATCAAGCAGGTAAGAATTATCTGGTCAATAGACTCCTGTCCCCCTGAAGCCCTAGATGCCATAAGCACATTTTCAGTTTCACCCATCTTTTTCTCCTACCTCACATAAGTGATGCTGTATGATTATTTTATCAATAAAGAAGCCAGGACATTGCTCATTCATCAGCATCCTGCATTGTGTAGCCTGCTCCACAACTCCCCTTTATCACCTTTATCAGTGTGGTGTTGACGATGCAACAAATAATCATGGGCATCTTCTTTCAGCTCTTTATATACCCATATACTTTAAACTTTCATGTTGTTTCCACCCTTTGCGTGGAATTCCATTATCATCTTTTTTCACTTGATTATCTCCATCTCATCCATCATGATTCAGTTTATCTCCAAATCTCCAGCTGTCTCTTCTAATCGTTTGACAGTATCTTTGCACACCTCTTACATGGTGAACTTATATTTATTGTACTCTATCCCTCAGGTTGTTCTCAAATCCAAGAACTAAGTGTTATACATTTTTGTACTCTATATCCATCACAGGTCCTTTCACACAGAGTCAACAACAGATGGTTTGCTTAACTATATGAAACTTACTAAGAACTGCCTTTGCCTTATGAGAGTCCCTCTTCAATGACAAGTAAAACTTTGCTCACAATTGGACTTACTCTTTCCAAATTACAGATAGAAGTTTCTGCTTTGGGAGAGTGATCAGTCAATGAGTTTTAAAGTTTATAGTTTGATATGTGATATAAATTTTATGAGAATAATTGATTTATGATCAGTGCATGAAAGGTGTATTTCTAGATGAAGAAACAAGCCACAGTGAATAAAAAGGGCAAGTTAGCTTCCCAATTTTGCTACACCTACCTTATTAATTTCCCATCCTTGACACTAACACATTGAAAGTGATCCAATTCTATCTGCTTCAAATGTAGTTATAGAGCGATCAATTGCCTTTCAGTAAATAAGGGTCTTGGTGGCATGATGAAAAATTGTTTTAAAAATTGATCTATTTCAACGATAAAGTTAAACCTTAGAGGTTAAAACAAATGTAGAAATATTCTAGCATTTTTTCCTCCTAATATTAGTGAAAGCAAACTTCAAAACTAAACTCAGGAATGTTATGTTCTGCTATTAAACTTTTTTTTAGTGAAACTAAATTAGCTAATTCAAAATATGTATTTCTCAGTTTGATGGATTTCTCAGTTCTGGGATTAAGGCTCATTATGCAGAAATGAAGAGGGTAGTTTCCCTGTTACACTGAATTTATGGTGTCAAGAAGGTCATACCAAAATACTGCCAGTAACTGAAACTTAAAATCCTACTTAAATTTTTGAAAATTTGCTTTTCCAAAGATATTCCCAGGAAGATGTTAGACTCATTAATTCTGCTCTAAAGAGCTATATTCTCCTACTTTAATGCTAATCAATACCCCCTGTGCATAACAATGTAGCAGCCTGGCTCCCACCCATAGAGAATCTGATTTTAAACTTTTAGATTATTTTTAAAAAGAAAGAGATTCTGATTTTATACATCTGAAGTCCAGGAATATTTACTTCAAAAAAGCACTTCCGATGTTTCTGATATTTTATCAAGTTTGGCAACTACAGAGGTAATGAATTGGGTTAAGAATGGAAAGAAGAGAATTACTTTTTCAGAAGATAGTTTCATGATAAAATATTATGCCAGGTTTTTATGTTGAAAGTGAGGAAAGAGTTAGAGACCAAATGATTTAATGGAGAGTACATGAGAATAGGATTCTGGAGATCTTATTTCATGTCCTGACTTGCTCATATTAACTGTGTGACACCCCCCGCCCCCCCCCCCAAGAATTCCACTAAGTGTAAAATACATGAGTCAAGCTTTATACGGATTCTCAAATATGTTACACGGGTGTTATATAAGCATGATACATATGCATAATTGTTTGATGGCCAAATACATTGAGAAAATAATGACTTCACACAATGAAAGTTTGAAGGAGCAACAGGAACCCTCATTCATTGTTGGTGGGAATGCAAAATGGTACAACTTCCCTGGAAAGAAAGTTTGGTGGTTTCTTACAAAACTAAACATACTTTTTATCTTATGATCCAGTATCATCCTTGGTATTTACCCAAAGGAATTATTACTGAGTGACAGAAGTCAATCTAAGAAGACTAGATACTGTATGAGTCCATCTATACGATATTATAGATAAGGCAAAACTATGGAAATAATAAAAAGTATCAGTGTTTGTCAGAGATTGGAGAGGAAGGGTGGATGATTGAGTAAGAGGGGTTCGAGGATTTTTAGGGCAGTGTAATAATTATGGATACATGTGTGAACATATTGTCAAATTTTCTGGGACCCCACCCTCCTGTCTGGCAAGCAAGAGAGCAAAGCCATCTGCATAGAATTGGGTCAGAACAGGCTCCACCCTATGCAACAATCTGCTGCCTGAAGGTGAACCAGCCTTTCAACCCACACTAAGCACCAAGAGCCAAACAAAGATTTAACAATGGCTACCTAGCCTCTGCAACTATATAGTGCACTCTTACAAAAAAGAAGATATTAAACAAGCTTTGCCTTCCTCTAGCACCATCTTGCCTTTAGGTCAGGAAACATAGAGCTAGAAGCTCCCCCATGAAGAATAATTACATTTTTAATGTCAGTGACGCATTGTTCCTACCTATATAAACTAAATTCAAACTCCTGTTTGTCGGAACAGTTCTCACAGAGTAACTAATCTGTCATGCTGCTCCCAGGTTCGAATCCTCACTTTAATTTTTGAATAAACTCTATCATTGAGACTTAATTTCCAGCTAACATGTCAGAAGATACAACACTTATATAAATTATGGATTTGGGGTGATTATGATGGGTTAATATAGACTCATCAATTATAACAAATGTACCACTCTGGCTGGGGAAGTTGATATAGGGAAGTCTATGCATGTGTGAGACCAGGGGTTATGGGAAATCTCTGTGCCTTCCCCTCAGCTTTACTATGAGGCTAAACTGTTCTAAAAATAAATTCTTATTTTAAAAAATGAAGCATCAGACTGTGATTTTAAGTCCGAAGAGCTTTGAGTCCCGTGGTGTCCATTCAAGACAACTAGGACTATGGTGAGGCCATTATACAGAGTAGGGAAAACATGAAAAATCCCGAAGAAACAGGCAATTTGGGACTTGTTGAATCTGAAGTGCCTTGACCTCATCTATGAGAGCATGTTGTTTATATGATAATGAAATTGTAAATCCCTCTAGAATATTTAGTGACTTTTCAAGTGACATCAATGATGAAGCAATGGGAATCTGTATTTGCAACTTAGTATTGTCCAAGTAGCTTATCTTGCCTCATGATTATTGTCATTTGATATTATTGCCCTTAGTTTTAAAATTTCATAATCTAGAGATAGCTGCTTTTCCATCAAATATTACTGTTTTCTCTTTTTGTACTTTGGTTAGACATTTAGAAAACCGATTGTACACAATGAGTTGGCTAGCACACCTTATTTTTTGCTTACCAGCCTTAGTTTCTCTCACACCAGGTTTCTTTGCCTCACTCTTTTTCTGACTCATTGTCTGATTACAAGCAAATCACTTAATCTTTCAGCAGATCAATTTCTCTGTTTATAGAACAAGAATGATATTCTTACCTCCTGCCTAACTTGGAAAGCTGGTGTGAGGATTAATGGAATGAAGCCCTGAAGAGCAGTTGAAGTCCTTTAGAAGAGGAATCCTAGAAATATAAGCCATTGTCCACATTATGTTTTCGTTCTATTGTAAAATAAGCTAGCACCCACATTTTACAACCAGATAGCTTAGCATACAGGTGGGAACTGTATTCATTTAAAAAGTGCATATGTTTGAAAGGAAGTTCTACTATTTTTTAACACAGTCACAAAATTGTAGTTCCAAGAATGTCTTTGTAAGTATCTGCTCCTTTCATAGAGTTCTTGAAAGTGTTCATGATCTGAAACTTTTGCTTTACACTTTGTTGAAATGATGGAAAGGCTATTTTACAATTATGTTCGGTTGCAGGTTTTAGTGTTAAGCGAATCAATACCAACATTGATCTTTCTTCTCTAAGATGGGAAGAGATGTTATGTGCAACTGTAGTTAGGAAGAAAATCTGAGTCTAAGCTGTTGGTATTATTTGGGCATAATGTATAAATCAAATAAGTTTCTTGACATTTCTGATAGGTGCCTTCAAAAGGAAGGAGAAGAATGCTATTTTTGGTTTTCATATGTCTGTTTATAAATCTGAGTAGAGTAATAAACTAAAAGAAAAAATAGCTTGGTAGTCCCATGGATCCAGACAGCAAGATTTGGAATTTGTAAAGATGTTTTAATTATGTAGGTCTTAATAACAGACTCATTTCAAAATACTTATTGAGTACTTTTTGTGTGTCACCATCGAAACTTTGCTTTGTTTGATGAAATGAATTTTCAATAGGACCATTGCTATTTCAGCACCCAGCACCAAATTGTTAGGACTACGCAATGAATGTCAAGTTAAATTAAATTGTTAATGTGCAAAATCAGGTTGTGCAACAGAAGATAGCAAGCTCAAGTTCCTTGTTTTAAGACTATTCTTTCTGCTTGGAGACAGAAGACAGCAAACCAATGACATTAAATATTAAAAATGCAATTAGATGGCTTTAAGAAACTATATTGGTACATACAAATCTCAGCAACTATTTCACTTTCTATTGAGATGTACTCATATTACCAAGCCAGAATATACATCTTTCAAGAAATCTCAGGCTGAAAATTTTTTTCCATTAAAAGCACTTCTGAACTTTGGAATTCACTGTCATTCTACTGCCAATTTTGCATACCATTTTGTTCATGGAATATCAGTCACAAAATATTTTTAGACACATAACATTTAAAACATTTGTTCTTCTTGGTTAAAATTATCAAACACACTGAAAAGCATTTGACAAACAAATAAATGAGCAACATAACAAAGAAGTAGTATTTACAAGACATGTCTGCTTCCTTTCAATGGTTTCCTTGACAATAGCATCATTTCCTTTAGTGTAATCACCGAGTTACTCTGTTTGCCTTCAAGTTTTTCTTTAGTCTCAATGTTGGCAGTTCTGATTTTGAGCAAGGGTACACTTTACTTGTCATTAAGCATACTATAACAATTATTAGTCTGGCTCGTGGTTGCACAGTTTCACCTATCTTTATATGAATTTGCAATGAAAGAAAAGAAATAGAAAAACTTGAGTGACCAGGTTTCCTCTTAGGAAACTACAATCTCTGCATGTGACTTAGAAAACATAGTTTAAAATATTTTTCTGAAAACTCTTCCCCCTTTTGGGGAGAGTGGGGAGAGTTATAAATTTAATTTCTTCTTACATAAGGACAGGCCTCACTTTTCCATTTTGCCAAATTCGTCTTGGCCAAATGGTTTATTTCCTGTAGCTATTTTTTTAGTTTGAATCGTTTTCATCTATAATTAGCTTTCACACATCCTGTCTCTCTAGTCAGGTTCTTTATGGGTCCTGAAACACAGCTGGTATTCCCTAAGGGCTAGTAAAGGCAATGAGATTGTTTAAAAAAAAACAGTTAAAAAAGAATAACAGGATAAAGACAACTTTCTGGCCATATTAAGTACTAGTGGATATAAAAACCATATATCACTCTTACCTGCATAAAAACAAGTATAGACAAATGCTACAGGAGTTTACTTGAAAGATCTTACATAATAATTACTTATGGATTTTTAGTTTGTTATTATATAACTCCACCATGATCTAGTTCATTCCTTTGATATTTTGTTCCTCATTTAATAACACTGGTCAACAAATTTTTACAAAAGTCATGTTACTGAAATAAAATTAGGCATTTCTTATCAATTTGTATGTGTTCAACACAAATATGACAGTCAAATTCTAATTTTGGCTCTAGTTTTTTTTTGTAATCTGCAATAAATTGATGTTTACATCATGAAATGCATGCCAATAGTAATACGCTTATGGTTAATACTTGTAAAAAATCAAGTCATAGACCACTTCTTAGATTTCTTCGCTTGTCTCTTGCACAGCTGTTCAGGAATAAAATAGATGGAAGACGGTTTCCATTGTGCAAAAGCACTGCCTTAAGACTCAGTTTCGAAGAATCTAGAAATCATCTCCATTCTTGTGGGTCATGAGTGATTTCTAAGGCATTCATGAGGTCCTCAGTATCAGAACTGAATACCAGAGTACTTTCCTTTCTGAAGAACGGCTCCAACTGCTGGTGGCACTTTCGATAGAAAGTAATTGTGAAATCTTCTTCTAGAAGATTCCATTGTTGGAGTCTTGATCCTAGCAATTCTGCCTTGTTCTTGGATAAGTCCAAATCACGAACCAGGTCATTGAGTTATTCCTGTGTTAGTCTGTGTGGGGTTGATGATGTACCACAGTGAAAATCTGGATCACTGCATGCTGATGGAAGAGGAGAAGAACAGGTCGGCTCACCCTTGTCCTCATCAGATGAATCAAAAGAATATTCTGCTGGAGGTTCTGGAATAGGAAGTCCCTCACCATGTGGAACTGGTCTCAATGCAGACAGAATGTTTGGGTAGACTATTCTTGACTTCTTTTGCTTTGTTATTCCCCTGGAAAGAGGAGGAACCAAGCAGAAGGAACAGTCTTTTATGTGGGTGCTTGGCTCTCTCCACACCATGGGGACTGCAAATGGCATTGATGGTCTTTTGCCATTGAACCACTGTGAAAGCTGTGTTGTATATGTAGCACAGCATATATGCGGGGCCCAAAGCTTGTCTTGGTCACCAACTTTGCATCCAAAGTAAAGATGATAAGCCTTCTTTACTTGAGAAGTGATACTCTTCTTCTGGTTGGCAAATGTCACTTCCCCACAAATAGAGCAGAAATTGCCCACGCTATTAATGCACTTTTGAGGCATTACTGTTCTGTATTGTGCCTAAATGGATAAAATAATAACAGTTCTATGAAACAGTAGCTTAAACTGTCCCTCACAAAGTCTGAAATATTTTCAATGCTCAACCTTTCTGACAGGCTTTGTATTGTGCACTGCTGACGTCAGCTTACTTCAGCAGCCACCTGACAGTAGTATCGCATGCATCAGAAAATGATGCAATCAAATCTGGATGATGCGTGCATGATGGTTTTATGCAATGCGATGCAATATTATGTTGTTCTAGGCTGATTTAGGATGTTGTTGCAGTCCTACTGGATAAATTTACATGGTGAAATATATAAAATGAATTACATGAAATATCTTCAAAACGACAGCTAATGAAAAATTTTCAGGGTTATATTCATGTTCAGCACACCAAAATACTACTACAGATTAGGGCCTTTTTAAGTCAATAACAATCTCACTGTTGACCAGTGTAATTATTTGGGAACTTTCAAAGGTTGACTATTCTCCTGTTTGTGTTGGGTTTGTGAAACAAACTGTGTTCATTGGGTGACATATATGTAATGGGATTTTGTTACAAAGGCATCTCCATAAAAGAAAGAGGTAACATTTCCTGCCCCCAACTCAACTATGTGTAGAGTTGAGCAGCCAGGTGAAGAAGAAAAAGAAGGAAGAAGAGAGTTCATGTTGCTGCACCCTGACTGGCACCCTGGTATTGCTGGGAAGGAGACATGGAAGAAAACAGATGGAGGAGAAACATGTAGAGACACTTGAAAGAGACATGTGGGTGAAAGACATGCGGGGACACTGACAAATGCAGCCCTTATCTTGATTTGTACTCTGATTTTGCTCTTTTCGTCTCAGACTTGCCTGGTCCCTTCTTTCCCCTTTCTTATGGCTCCCTGCCAGAAGGTGCCTTCGACCTGTACAAGCTTCCAGGCCTCAGTAGCCCCATTGTGGTCCAACCCTGTTTGGGCATTTATCCAAGAGAGGATGGACAATTGGGGTGTTTCACTAGGAAAACACTTTTTAAAAACTTTCTTCTCTCGCTCTATGCATGCTAATTCTATTAGTTCTTTCACAATAACAGTCCGCCCTGTCCCTTTAGAGGATGAAAGTTTGGGGATCCACGGGTCCTCCGTGGTCGTGTGATAACACAATGAACTAGAAACAAAGGGAAATTAGTTTTGATTTAACAATAATTTGGACCAGGTATGTAAATAATACTGAGCATTGGACAATCACTTGTGTTCATTTATTTTGATCAGGAAAGTATTTAGTAGTTGTTAATACAAACACATAAGCAAAAAAATAAGCAAACAAAATTAATGTCATATGGGAGTAAAATATTCTGTAGGAATGTGTTGACTCCAAATTTTTTCCTGTAACACTTTTAACTGCTCCAGTTTAACTATCCTTGTCTGGTTATTCTCTTTGGCTCAAAGCTTTCTTTGAACAGCAAGTCAACAACTGCTTGGAATGAATGAGTCTACTAGACTATTTACTATCACAGAGGTAGCTGAGGGAATATGAGGATGCTGAATGCCTGGGAATGGGATGGATGTTTTTAAAAGGAGACTAAAAGAGCATCTAAGGGAATACATCTATTTTGTATGTGTACTGGATACACGCTCTTTACCTTCAACTTTCCTTTAGAAACTCATGCTTTTGTGTTGGATAAGAGTTCTATGACTTTTTAAGATAGTTACAGGTGAAATGAGAAGCAGTTTGAAAGTCTAAAATTCCTAAATGCGTTGACAAAAATTGTGTATTATCAATTTGTTCATTTTTGTTCTTTCATTATACAAAAGACTCATAGGTTTATGTTACTTGGTGATGCTTTTAGTGAAGTTTCTGATTGTCATTTGTAATACTGATGTGCCAATGGTCAAAACAAATGTGTGATATGCCAATGTGAAATGACTCAGCAGGTATTTTATTGGTTCTGACAGATGGAGTCTATCTGGTACAATAAACAAACCCAAAATATCAACTTCTATTTCCATACTTTCGATAATTACTTTTTTAGTGTTTCAAAAAGGCAAAGTTTGACCTCTTTATCTCTAAGCATACTGAGACATGATGACCTTGCACCATTATTTCACATTTCAGGACAGAGACCCTATTAACTTTATATTTGCTTCCATAATTCCATCAGGATACCAGACTGTTTATATGAACTAGTCTTCCAAATATTAAAGATAGTCCTTTAGGACTGACAGTATCTTAAGAAGTTTCAAAAATCCAGAAATTGCAAAAGGAAGTCTACCAAACCAACAAATAGCATTTAGTAAAAGTTTCTCGCATTTAAGAGCAATTTGCAAACTGGAAACTTACAAAATGGAGAGAAGTGAAGCTTATTGTAACAATTAAGCTTAGATCAGGAAATTAGAGTCACTCTATATCTTCAAAGTATGGAAATTTCAATTAAGGAAATTAGAAGTTATCCCACTCTTGGAAGGAAAAGCCAAGGAGCAGAGGCCAAGGAAGTCATGAGCAATTACCTCACCCTTCAGCACTAAAGCAGGTGATTCTAAATTCACCCCTAAATCACAGTAAATCCCAAGAACATTTAGGAGGCTCTACAACTGTTTCAATCTGCGACCGACCGGGATTAGTTTTCAGGAATGCTCACTGAAGCTGCTGTGAATGCCAGGAATGACTGGAGGGTTCTCACCAGCTATTTAGACATAAAGCAAGGGTCCAGGTGATTCTTAAGAGGTTCTCCTGTATGTTTCTTCAAACCTCATGTCTGTCTACAACCACTTCCGAAGAATAATGACATCCCTTCTGTTTTCCAAAATGTGTGCGTCTTTCATTGACAAATATTAACCGATTGGAAAAGAAAATCTGGGAAATATGGTTCTTAGCAACTTCTCTCTACGGCACAGCAGAATTTATGATGGTGGTTGATGCTGAGTTTAAAATGAACAGTACAGCATGCCTGTTGAGATGCAGGTAATAACGGACTTTTTTTTCCTATCAATATAAGGGGCAGCAGTGATGGCAGTCAGAGAGGCCTAGAAGAAGAGGGTACAGATTTCTGGGAGCTGAGATTCTACCGTAATGAAACAACAAACCCAATAGAGGGACAGCATTCATATAAGTTGAAGTAGACTGTTACCCCAAAAGATTCCTTTCCATGTTGGTGACATGCTAGTATGCTACAATAGCAAGATATGCTTAATTCAGTGCATGTGGCAGGTGAAGGCAACTTCAAGAAACAAGCAAACAAACAAACAAACAAAAAGTGAAGTTCAAGAGAAGAAATGAAAGGAGACAATAAACCCCAAGATTCAGAAAAAAATCCTATATATCTGGGTAAGATTGCTAATTCTCCTATATCTCAACTAACAAACTAGAACCACAAGAGAAGTTTAGCTGTTCTAACTAGTGGTTTGAAAAAGACTTCTCCTGCGCGAGGTTTTGAGTTTCTAAGTTTAGAGTAAAAAGCTTCCATTCTATTTCTCTTCTCATTCATAAACTAGAAGCAAGCTGTCGACTTGTAGAAAGAGACAGATTTTTACCACATTTGGCTTCATTCTCTCTGGAATAGATCTTTTCCCTTTAAAAGCACAGAAGAGAGGAGTAATGCTGATAGGTAAATGGTTTAAGAGAATGTTTGTAGTTGTAACAGTTGTTGAGATTCTGAAAGGAAATGTTTTGTCTGCTTGCTCTACACTCCAGCTGGTAAGCCCAGGGCATAGCCCCAAAAGTTGATTAGAGCATATTTGAAAATGATATTGTTACAGTATAACAAGTAGAAGTAATAACTAATGCAATTTTCTAATTTTCTAGAATGTCCATTTACCGTAAGGATTTCTCTGTTTCAGACTAGACCTTGAAATTCATTGCCTCAGAACATAAAAGTTATGGAAGAAATGTCGAGAGAGTAATCAATTTAAAGTCTATCTTGGAACTAGTGGCAGAAAAGCTGATTAGAGAGAAAAAATACTTTTGACTTCCAAAAGTCCAGGCATTGAGAATCAGAAGCCAAAATCATAAAAAATTGATTCGGAAGAATGCATTAGGATATAAAAGCAAATTCTTCTACACCAAAGGAAATGAAAAGATCATCTGAACTAGAAGATACCAGAATATAAATGAAGGAGGATAGTATAACTCTGGTTGGTATCTCAAAAGAGAAGTGATTGAGAATTTCTTTCCCTAAATTGTGTCCCTGGGGTGGTGTGGGAAGAATAGGAATTGCAGATATGTTTAGGAATCTATGAGAGGACTGATACTTTACAGGTGAAATCCAAGGAGATCATAGACCTTGAAAAATTCTCAGTTGCCACCATGGCTCAGCAGCAGTACTACAGAAACTAATATGCCAAGTCTAGGAGGAAGGCCTAAACCGTTCCAGTAATTTCTGGAGCCCTAAAAGGTGGATGGGAGAGCATTCAAATATTTTGTATTTCCCATGAGTGCAGACATGGTAACAGAGAAAGGAACGACTGACCCAAAGATGACAGGATTAGGAGGGTACAGTGTCCAGCACAGACCTTTAACTGGCTATAACATGAATTTCGGTAGATGCCAGAAGGAATATTTGCCAAGAATCACGAAATAGACACTCATTTCCCTAAAATGCCATGA
Organism: Scalopus aquaticus; assembly: GCA_004024925.1. Lineage (NCBI taxonomy): Eukaryota > Metazoa > Chordata > Mammalia > Eulipotyphla > Talpidae > Scalopus > Scalopus aquaticus. The sequence goes on from PVIJ01006581.1 coordinate 14,657, forward strand.
CATTAGATGAACGCTTGGAGCTGTTATATAACCCTGGGGAAAATGCAAAGTATGAGGAGAAAACATAATTTGGCTGAGGAAAGCTTATATATTCAATGAGTTTAATTTGAATCACCTAATATGAAGTGTTCACCACAGAAAGAATGGGGTCTCAAGAAACAAATTATATTGTTTTAATGGAAAAATCATATTGCATAATGGAGTTTGCAATTTATGAACTTTACACTGCGTATCATATTTTAGTCTATGAACAGAGTATATGTGATACATGCAATATGAGGGAGTACCAAAATGATTTCATCTAAAACATTAGGTATTTTGAGACTAGCAAAATCATTATGAATAAGAGCCAAGTAAACAGTGAAAAAAAAGTTACATTTCTATTTCAAACTATAGTACAAAGCACATTCATAGAATACCACTGGACAGGTTTTTTTTTATTTTTTTGGCCTACTGCCTCTGAAATTAGATTATAATGTGATCTCACTTAGCATGTTTCTCATCATGTATTTATTTGCTCTTTAAAATGTGGCAGATTGGAACTTAGTGTTCTTAGGATAACATCTAAATACTGAAGATTGTAAATTGAAATTAAATCTTTGAGAATATCCAATGTATCTACATGTAGTTCTTAATAAGAATTTAGATAATTAAATATTATATCTGCTGTTGATTATAACTTGGATAACAACTTACATTTACCGCCATTTTGGCCAAATGGCCCCAAAATCTCTCATACTGGCTCATCCAGAGAGCAGGCTAGTGCCCCACTGTACCTTAAAAATAGGAAATGTTGAACTGTGAGCTTTGACCTAGGTTGGCCTTGAAATATAAACATTTTACTTGATTACATTTGCATGTTTTGTTTATTTTAAAGCTTTCAATTTGATGAATGCATTTCCTAGAGAAATTCTTGTAGAAATGAAGATTACATTGAGCCCTGGCTGTGTAAATTGGTGGAGAGGGACATTTTATAGTTTTGGATCATTACAGTAAAAGCTATGGTAAAGTTTATTACCCATAAATATTTCAAGAACTCTGAGATATTCATGCAAGTCACCAAGATTCTTATTTGCAAGAGTACTCCACATTCCATGGTAAAAAAATGTGGATTTCAGGAGTGTATTTATCGGGTCTCTGAACCTTCCAAATTAAGATCCTTGCACAACAGAGAGTAGAAGGCTTCCAGAAACTTGATTTATACTATAGGCATAGGTCTTGAAAATTCATGCAATCATTTCTATTAAAGAGGAAGGGGGAAGGGAAGGGAGGAGGAGGAGTGGAAGGAAGAAGAGAGAAGCAGAATGGGGGTGTCGGGGCAGAGGCAGCAGCAGAAGGGGAAAAAGAAGAGTAAAACATCTTTGAGAAATAACATTAGGATTGTTTGAGAAATGTTCATGCTATTGCACTTTCTGAATTTGACAGACATTTCCCCACAGAAGGTGTTACAAACCTGAAAGAGAAAAGCTAACTTTCAGGGTGCAAAATAATTGTGTTTTCATAGAAGCCAGGTTCTCCACGATTGACTGGAAAAGTATACTAGGTCCAGTACAGAAATCACGATGAATCTTGCTTTAGCAGTTGTAGTTTAGACATTATTACATAACATAACAAAGACTACAGCAGCAGTGGGAAGAAGTGGCCACACTATGTTAAATTCCTACAATAGAAGGCTATCTCCTTTCTTATTAATTAATCACTTATTTCAGAGGGAAGTAAAAGCCAAGAACAGAGAATTTTCAGTCAGAGTTACACTAAAATTAAAATTAGGTAGCATCAAGTACCAAATACATCTACAACCTAAGGATAAGTACAGATTTTTATTTACTTTTAAATGAAGTAAAATTTACATGCTTGTCAATATTTTGACATAATGGATTTCTCCCATCAGGTGTGGTCATCGTACCTGTCCCCACCACCAAAGCATCCACCATAGCGCCCTGTGTTCTCCACCACCCCCCAAGCCACTCCCCCCCACACCTGCCCGGCCCCGCACCCGTCACACAATTGGTTTCATAATATGAAAAATGTCTGTTCAAACTGGATGCTTTGGAGAGGGCAACGGTAAGATTGGTGGATGCCAGCATAATTTGCTCAGCAAGTGCTTTCATGTGCTCACAATTTAAATTAAGAAATAAAATGCAAATTAAACAATCTTTGAATTCTTCAATTATTAATGGAATGAGAACCTTTGATGCACAAGCACCACGCTAAGTACTAAGAATATGCAAACGATTTAAGTGCTTTTTCTCCCTCCTCTAAAAAGCAAGCCACATCTTAATATGTTTAACTTGTCTCATTGTAGCCATTCCCTGAAATATGATCTGTAGTTAAGACAGAAGCATAAATATGGACACAAGTATTTTTATTAGTAATTTTAGGAAATGCTTGACAATGAAGAAAGTTTGCATCTGGAAATTTTTTAGGTACTTTAGAAAATTCTGTCCGAAGCTTCATACACATTACCACAGAAAATTCAGGAAATTTTGATAAAACGTTCACGAAGGGTCGAAGTGAGCTTCAACTTTTCAAGCTTATTTATCCCCCCGCATTATCTGAAGGTAGGGAGTGAAATCATTCACTAG
>PVIJ01006581.1:17341-90780 GCA_004024925.1 Scalopus aquaticus
GGGGGGGGGGGGGGGGGGGGGGGGGGGGGGGGGGGCGAGCGGGAGCGCGCCCGCCGTGCGCCGTGGTGCGCAGGCGCACAGAGGAGGCGGCCCACTGCACATGCGAAAAGACGGCGGGTGTCTGGCAGGTGTCCGCAGTCTCGCGGGTCTCTGCGTTTTGGCCCCGGGATTCCTGGGATATTGGCGCTTTTCTTCCAGAGCTTTCCTAGCAAGCCGGGGCCTGTTTCGGCTCGTGCCTGACACCTGAGGAACTGTTGTGTGGGGCGCTGGACCCTGGCAGTAGCAAGCAGGCCTGTGAGGTGCGAGGGTGAGGAGCAGACCTGAGACACCATGAGTGAGCAGGCGCCGCCACTGCCGCTGCAGCAACAGACATTGCACGACTTCCTCGTGCTGCCGACGGAGGAGATGGTGAGTCCCCAGTGCACAGGGCCTGCCGATATGGAGGGCCTGCTGCCATGGGAGGTACCCGTTAAGTTAGAAGATAATGCACAAGGCCTGCCCATGAAAGAAACCGTAAAAGTGAAGAGGCCGCGTGCTGAGGTTTCATTGGGTCGCTTAACTAAAAAATTTATGGATCTTTTCCAATCTGCTCCCGGGGGTGTTCTTGAATTAAACATGGTCGCAGCAAACCTGGGAATACGAAAACGAAGAGTATATGACATCACCTGTGTCTTGTATGGACTCAATCTTATTAAAAAGAAATCTAAAAGCCATGTTCAGTGGATAGGATACGATCTTAACGATTCCCAAGCAGTGTCCCGACAGAAAAAGCTGCAGGAGGAGCTTTCTGAGTTGGCAGCAATGGAAGACAAGTTGGATGTGTTACTCAAGGACTGTGATAAGCAGTTGTCTGAGTTAATAAGTGACAGAGAAAATGAAAGACTAGCGTATGTGACGTGTCAAGATATCAGGAGCATTCCAGTGTTCCAAGAACAGGATATTTTTGCAATTAAACCTTCAGGAGAAATGAGTTTGGATATTCCAATTCCCAAAGAAAATTCTGTTGCACTACATTTGAAAAGCACCAAAGGGCCGATTGATGTTTATTTATGTGATGTGGAACAGAATTACTCAAGTGATATTTTGTTGGACTATGAAGAGGCCATTTCTGGGAACAAATATCCAGAACACCTTGATAAGGAAGAAAATCCTCTAGAGCAAAGTGAGGAATTGCTTGAAGCTAGCAACGAATAGCATTTGAGACTTCTTGTACTGACTTCTTTTTTTGAATATGCTCTATGGGTGAATTATGCATCAAGTTTTATTCTCAGAGCAATAAATCATCCATGAAGTTCTCTCATTTTTAAAAAAATTAGTAGCACCATTAAGACCAGTATTATCTCTGAGTGGCTCACTACTTAGATACTGGAAAATTATGGTGTCCACATTCAAAGATGACCCTCTATTCCCTGCTTTTCGCCACTGAGATGATGTTACCACAAAAGTATCACTAAAACAGGGGGTCAGGACTGGACAATTCATTGTGGACTCTGCTCTTTCTTTCAAGGATTTTGTGTTGATATTAGAATTGGCTTTTCTGCACTGGATGGAGTACATATGCATCTAAATGGCATGTATTTGTATGTATCTGTATAATGTCTGAATTATGAAAATGTCTAAGTGAAATTTTTCACCTTTGCACAGGCAAAATATGCATACATGGAAAGCACAAGACAAGTTTTCAGATTTCTGTGGTATCTGTAATTTTTCATTAGAATTCTGTAAATGAAGGTTGAAGGAGAGTTTTTTCTAAATTACATGTAAAAGTAACATAGATGTGCTATACATTTAAAGTTCATGGGTTTCATAAAAAGTAAACTACAAAAAAAAATTAAAGTTCATGAATTTAATTATGTTAGTATGGTTCTCTGTGCTTCGAGTTAATTCTACCAGCAGACTGGTGGTGTGTCCCACAGTTTTAGGGGCATATATAAAAATGCCATCAGGTAGTAGCTTCATTCATTCCAAGACATGAATTCAGTCACAATAAAAACTGGAAACCATTTTAACCCTTCAGGGAGCAGATTTTATAATAAATATGTTTCTGTATGCCACCTTGCTCTTCAATTAAAAGGGTTTACTTATGATGAATTAATTGTACCCTACCCTCTCTCTAGGTCTAGTCCACATTTCCAGAAATAGCGGGGTATTTCCAGCTCATTAGATAAGTAATTTACCACTTTGTGTCTTGTCTTGGTTTATTCAGCAGTTTATCATTAGACTGTGAGCTTCCTGAGGAACTTGTCTTAATCATTGTTATACCCAAAGCTTTGCAACATGCCTCGCACATAAAAAGTGCCCAATGTTTGAACAATGGCAAAACTATATTAACAAATATAAATAACATTTATCCAATATAAATATAGTATGACAAATTAAAAGAGCACCTTTTTCAGATCTACTTTAAAACCCCATGTTAGGAAAAATGGGCAATTCTTTCATTCATTTCTCCTAAAATTATACTGTCAGTTGCTTACTTATCAATATAACTTTGGGGGTACATTTTCACACTTCCTTATGTGCACATGCATCAGTCACCCTCCAAAACTATTGTGCCTGGGTTCTACTCCCTTCCTTCCTCTACCCGCTTCTCCCTCTCCCACTTCCCTCTGGTAACCAGTGTATTTTCAATGCCATATCTCAAATTATGTACTAATTCTCGAGGTAGTCTCCAACCTGTACAACAAACCTGTGTTCATTTTATTTAGGTGAACAGAAATCCACATGCTGGTGACTGGATTGGAATGTCAATGTACTGTCACCTTAATCCATTTTAAACTGAACTAAAAGGACTCAGCTCTACCCTTTTAATTTTTTAATTAATGTAAGTTCCAGCAGTCCTAAAGCAGGAGAAGATAGAAAGTGTTCTCTTTTACTCACTCTGTTATTCTATTAAGGAGACTGGATGGGGCATACCCACAATGGGGAGAAAAATCTGATTTACTCATTTTACCAATTAATTCACAAATTAATCTCCTCCAGAAACATCCTGGCAGACATACCCGAAATTAATATTTAACCAATTACCTATGCATTCCAAACCCTAGTCAAATTGACAAATGAAAATTAGCCATCACAGGGAATGTCTTAGATTATAAACCAACAAGGAAATAAATGAACACATTAATATCAAACAGTAATAATTATATTTTAAAAAGTGAACAGAACTCTCTGCCCACCTTGGCCTATGCAGGTGCCTCTCTTTTCATTTCTCCTTTTCTAATAAACCTGTCCTTTTATTTATTTTTTTCTTTTTAAAAAATTTTTATTGTTATTTATATCTTTTACATTTTGTATTCCCCCTTTAAAATGTAAAAAGAGGAAGTAAACAGATAATGTGAGAGTGGCTAGTAGTGTGATAAGGCAAGAAAGACTACTTGGAGGACATAGTATCTGAATTCCTGACTATGAAACGAGAAAGGTCAGATATATTAAACAGTGGTTAAAAATTTTTTCACAAGATGTAAGAACTTGTTAAGGTCTAAAAGACAAGAACTTACTTGAAGTATCTAAAGAAAAAGGCTTAAGTGTTTGGAGTCTTTATCAGAAGAAACCTGAGTGGCAAACAGGTTCCATCATCCAGAGTTTTGGAGGCTATAATAAAGAGAAAATATTTCATTTTAAGAGTAATGAGAAGCCATTTATGGTGCTGTATGCATTATAAAGGCATGGAGTGATTAAGCAGCAATCAGCCAGATGAGAATCTATAAGAAACATCTCTAAAAGTTTAAAGTAATGGAGATTTAAGAAAATAAAAAGAATAACAAAATACACCCATCCTTACCCTACTAATTTTTTAATTTCTGCAAAAACTGCAGAGGAATAAAAGAAGAATGATGCAAGCTTTTACTGCAGTTTTTCCTTATCACTTCAATTTGTACTTTTCTCAGACTTGCAAATCTGTCTAAATGGAGAAAACTGTAATCTATCAAAACCTCACAGTGGTGTCATAAGCTGAAGCATCTCCTCTTAAATGTGTTTGCTTAATCCTATATTAAGTTGTTATATTAATACTTTGAAGATCTCCAAAACATAAGTATTCCCCTAAAAAATTTAATGACCTTTGTGAACACACTTCAATGTATTAACAGAACTGCATCATCTAGAAAGTAGTTGCGCTAATGCAGGGTATTTTAATCTATTTTTTAGTTCCTATCTCACAGGTTATTGCAGAGGGTATACACTACAGGAATGAGATGTGAGAAAAGGAAACTCCAAAATAAATGTCACATCTTGAAATAGCTCTCACCCTTTTAATTCAATAGAGCTCTAATGCTGGCCAGAAGTAAGACTGCGGCTGCCAGTGTCAATAGAAACTAAAGGCAGATGAGAGATATTTTGGAGACACAACGTATGTAGTCCCTTTGCTGATTCCTCCTCCTCTTTCTGACCACTGAAAGCTGGAGTGTCACAGTGCTCATTTCTCCTCTATCTATACTTTTCTCGGGAGTTCTCAATTTCCTAAACTGTTATGTTCATCTCTGACCTACCCCTGGAATGTCCAGATTTTATATTCCTTCTGCTTACTTGAGATCTCTGCCCGGATATCTCATATGTATCTCAAATTTAACTTTACCTCCAACATTATTGTTTTAGTCTTATATCTCAGTAAGTGGCAATCATTTCTACTTCGCTTTTCAAATCAGAATCCTTAGAGTCATTACTTAATAGTTTCCTCTCTACTGCTTCACACGTTTAGTCCATCGGTAAGTACTGCTATTTATAATTTTTAAATACATATCAAGCATGTCCATTTCTCTGCATCTCTACTATCACCAATACAGTGTAGGCTATCATGTGTCTAAGACGCCACTGCCAGCACCTCCTAAGTGGTTTTGTACTTCTTTAGCCCCCCTCTTACTACCACTACCCATGGGAAGTCAGGTCTTTTTTAAAAAAAATTGTATCATGTTGCTTTCATGACCTTTAACACTTAAGTATGCAATTATTTCATTCTTTAATTATTTATTTTCTATTTCTCCTACCAAAATTTAAACTCCATATACTTAGGCACCAGGTTTGTTTTATTCAATAATATATATACATAATCTAATCAGTTCACAACAGCTGTAAATAAACAGGACCAGAAATTAATGCAGTGTTTTCCACCTCATGATATACAGTTGAATGTATAATAGCTTCACAGCTTAAACATTCAACGACTGTATTATACTCTCTAAACGTAGATTTTACAATAATTTCTAGAGCTTGGAATTACATTATGATCCAGAGTACTCAAGGGTAATTTCCTTCAAGTTTGAAGTTGTTCTGTCTAAGTCACTTTGAATGAACTTCACTATTGGATGCCATTTCACTATGGCTAAGTCATCTGCTTTAAGCTTTATCTGTCTTCATTATTAACCTCTTTTTGGTCGGGAGCCATGAGTGTGTACTCACATCCAAAACTAAATATAGGTTTTTTTTTTTTAATTCTGTGGAAGAGTGAATAAAAGCCCAATGAAAAGCAACATAATCAGTTACTGTCCCAGATGAACTGCTTGATAGACAACTTTGAACAGATAGGTATAGGTTTTTTATGGAACTTAGAAACTGGTGTCAGTGCAGTACACTGATTCTGAGAAGCCTTAGTATTTTTTTTAAATGGGTGTCCAATGGCTAACAAATAGTTTTGAACTTGGAAACTCATCACTTTTTACTGAACTCTTCTGCAAAGGAAGGGTAAGATGTCACAACTGTTACTATCTATTAGAAAATGATATGTTGGTAGACAAGGAGATGGATGGCTTTGGCAAAATTAAAAGTCATAACAGACACCATTTGTCCAGAAAAACCTTAGTACACTGGCTAACTATGTGGTACTTCAGGGACTTAGTTGATTTTGGCTGAACTACGTTCAGGGGAAAATGTGAAAATTGTTGAGATAAAGTTTACAAAGATCTCAGAGCACTACAAGCACATGACTGATTATAGCTTGAAATAAAATCCACTACAGAGCAATTTAAGAAACTTACCCAATTTGACTGGGTCCACTGAGTAGCCGAAAGATCTTATTAAGACACAGGCTAGGCCATGATTTCGCTAAGTTCCAAATCCACTTTCCCAAAACACTTCATTTAGTAACTGTACAAGCACTCCGCACAAAAAAACCTAAAACCAAAGTCAGTAGCTTTTATTACCCACTGTTCCAACTATACTCCCCACCCTGATGCCTATACTGGAGTATGGGAAAATATCCATGCTAAAATATAATAAGGCCTTGGTCTCCAAGTTGGGGATGTTCCACAGCCCTTCCATTAATCAAACACTTGAGTCCTCTGTCTCTCTCATCCTTATATCCAATAAAGCAATAAATACTTTGCTTTATTGTACTTCTTCCACTTAGTTCCATACCATTGCCACAACAGCCTCTTACCAATTTTGCTTATTCTCAATATCTTGAACATATTGCAGTCAATATAATCATTTTTAGAATGAAAATGTGATCCAGTCATTTTTCTGTTTAAATTCCATCAAGCTTTCCCATTGTGCACACAGCAAAGTTTTAAGTTCTTGGTATGTGTTTCAAAACCACTTGTGATCTTTCACCCATCTCTGTCAGTATGACTTATCATCAGCTACAGTGAACTTCTCTCTCAGCTCTGAACTCACCGTATGCTCTCTTGTCTTGTGGTTATTCTCACTTCTTAAGAATATTGTTGCTTCTATGTCTTCACACTCTGCCTCACTAACTCCTACTCATCTTCCATGTCTAATTTTAGAATAACACCCCTAATTAAATCTTTCTTGATTCCTGTGAGAGCTGGCTAAGATACCTTAGTGATCACACAATAACGAAACTGATTCCCCTACTTAAAAATTAAAAAAAAATAATTTTTAATTTAAAAAATTAAAAAAATACTTTCATGTCTGTATTCATATCCCAACAAAAGGCTTGACATCGAATAAGATTAAAAATTATTGCAATAATAATTGACATCAGTACTTTCTCTTTTTTCAAAATTTGTTATAAGTATTGTTTAACCCTTACAAACCCATCCACATGCAGTGGGTACCATTGCTGTCTTAGGTTTCCAAATAAGGAAATTAAAACATAAAGATGTTAAATCACAAGTACCAGGTTGTCAAATTGCAAGAAGTAGAGTAAATATTTGAACCCAGGCAGTCTGAGTCCACAGACTGGGTACTTGACTACCCTACTATTCTCTCTAAATGGAAATTTTATAATAATCTTTTCCTGGTTGAGGTATTTTGAACTGTCCTAAATTTAAACAAAGCAGGACTTCCAGAACAAGAAGAACCTTGTTGGTATGTATATATTATGCATATTAATAAGTAAGCCTTCTGTAGTTCTCAATAAATGCGTACTGAATGTGTAGAGTGATTGGGTGGTCCACAGCATAGAGTCAAAGGATGTCACAAGAAGTTAAAAGGCATTGATTTGACATTCCCATCTCAAAACAGGTAGTTGAACAACCTCAATATAGGAAACATGCATGAAAACAAATACCTCCCCTGCCCATCAAAGTAGTGTGACAATGTCAAGTTCTGGTTTAGAATCAAAATCTCAGCTTAAGATACAGCAGGCGAATGAAAAGGTGAAACATATAAAAAAGTATGATACTATTGATTTCAAGACAATTCACTTTTTGAGGATGCCAGTCCAAAGTGCTGTCCAGAGTATAAAAGGAATTTAACATAATTTGTAGTAAAGCTAGATTCGAAATCCTCAGGGTATTGTATTATGCTGAGAATGATATAATAGTCTTTCAGTGAGTTGAAACTTTCTCTCTGCATTGCACCATTAGTTTCTCAATGATGTGCAACAATTTGCCCTGCAAAATAATAAACCAGGAGAATTGTTGCAAGTTAAGAATTCTGAATGTTAGATCTTTCACTTTCTTTATATCTAAGCTTGAGCAGTCTTTGGTACTTTATAAACAGAAACTACAGTGAATGCTTGAACCGAGAGAGATGCTGTCTTCAAATACTGGAGCTACTCTATATAGGAAATCACTTTATTCAAAAAAGTTTAAAGAAATTTGTATTTAAAATTTTCTTCAAGAAACATGAATTGTTTACCATCAAGTACCAAACATTGTGCTAGAGTGGGCACAGCACAAAACCCTCTACATAGAACTAACACCCAATAAATGCTAACCATCTTGTTTGCATCACTGCTCTCTTTCCTGCCAAAACATTTTATAAAACCCTAACTTGCTTTTAGCAAAATGCAAAGAGTTTTCAGTATATTTTCATCACCTCCACCTACCACATTCACCATCAAAATTATACAACCCTATAGTTACATAATTGCTACCCAAAGTTCCCCAGTGCATTGCCTAGGGTTACCCTCATAAACCGTGCCCCATGTTATGCACATTGTTTTATTTCTCCAATCTAACTTCACTTCGCCAGTCATCCATCCCCATGACACCTGCTATCAACTAACTGGAAACCAGGGAAATAATCTCACAAATTAAGACTTTTTTTTTACAATGAATACTTTAAGTGAGAATTTATGGAGACTAAGAGGAATAATTTTCCACACAGTGGAATTTCAGATATAGTGAGAAATAATGAGTTGGAGCGATATCGACAACACAGTAAAGTAAGAGATTTCTTATACGCACTGAGGAGAACAAAAGGGAGTTATATCTCTTCAAGGTTGGGGATAATAAAGAATATATAATGGGGTATTTTATGTCCATTAAAAAAAAGGAACTCCTGCCATTTGTGACAACCTGAGTGAATCTGAGGGGCATTATGCTAAGTGAAATAAGCCAGAGAAAATAAATACCGTATGATCTTACTCATATGTGGAATCTAAAAGAAAAATTATTTTTAAGCCAAACTCAAAAAACAAACAAACAAAGAACAGTTTTTCCATGGGGTGAGGAAGGGTGTGAAGAATTGGGCAGAACTTTTTCAAAAGTTACAAGCTTTCATTTATAAAATGAGTAAGTTTTGGGGCTCTAAGGTATGTATATCTTTGTTACTATATTTATTAATGCCATATAATATAGTTGAAATTTGCTAAGAGAGTAGATCTTAAGCATTCTCACCATAAGCACACAAGAAAGGTGAAGTGACGTGATAGATGTATTAACGTTCAGAAAGTATGCATGTTATCAAATTATCACATAAACACTTTAAATGTATATAATTTTATTATTCAATTATACATCAATAAAGCTAGGGAATAGCAAAGATTGGTAGATGAGAATTGCAAGAAAATTTTTACCACCTGTGAGTGATGCATAACCTTTCACCTTGAGCACTATTTGTACCATAAATGAGTTTTCATTTGTGCTAACAGTATGTCATTTACCTTCTCTCAACTTGCATGGTAAATTGCATAACTTGTCTACATACTCCTCCCTACTCTGTGCTTCAGAAATCTAGAAAATCAAATTTATGTTAGAGCATATGACTTATGTTATCAAGAGGAAGGTACATATATTTTACTGTCACTTAAATAACTAATCAATAATAAATAATAAGTATTGTTAACAATATTTTATAGAACGACGACATATTTAGCTTTGTACAGAGGAAGAAATATTGATCTAGACCCATGTCACTCCCTCTTCCTATTTCTTCCTCTATGATGTGAAGGATCTGAACTATGGGCTCTCAAAGCTTCTTACTGTCCAACGTTTTACTAAATGTCTAAGACTTAAACCAATATTTCTTTGAACAAATGTGCTCACATATATGGTTACATTAAGCTTTGAGAAAAATTTAGAAGTGGGAGATGTTGGGGTTTAACTTCCTTTACCCATATGTAATTGAATTTAAACATAGAAGAACCCAGAAAACAGAAACGTATTTAAAATCCAAAGGAATTTATATAAAATGGTGTAATGTTCAACAACATAACAAATGTACTTACGTGTGCATGTACACACGGGATTCTGGAGTCTTGTGAACTAGAGAAACTGAGTCCCTCAAATTTGACCACATAGTAGCTTTGGGCCAACTGTAAAGCCAGATATATATAAGTAAAGCACTGCAAAATATAAAATGAGCAATTTGGAAGTAATTTCTCTATAGAAAACACTGTACAAGCACTTACTATTACTTAAGGGGCATGTATGTGCTTTTGGAGAATAAAATATTTGGGATATAACATTCAATTTGTTATTGAAAATCCCTACATGGTTAGCAGACACCTGAGAATACCCACAGATGGGCTGTAGGAATAAGGCTGAGAGAGACAGGGAACAGCTCCTCTTATGACTTTTAATTAATTTATGTTCTAATCTTTGTAATATGCACATAGAGTCTCATTGGATATATCAGACATTAATAAGCAGAGTTGGTAGCAGATCAGTTCTTTCTGTGAGGAAAAAATGGGACTTGGACAAGGAAGAGAATAAATGAGCACCAAAAGGGGACATTTTTATAAAGGATATTTTTGAAAAGTCAACAGCAAATATTTTCTTTTTAAGTACCCTTTTTGTAAATATTGTCTGGAAACTGGGAAGAAAAATGAAAAAGCTATAGCTACCGAGACCAAACTATCCAAGTGCTTTTTTATCTAAACTGTTATACCCCAAGTGTTAACTAGTAGAGATAAGGGTTGTTGAAATTTTTTCCCTTGATTCCACCAACCAACTCCTTATAATCTGTTGTCTGTGGTATGCCCCTCTCTTGGCATGAAGTGCATAAGTCAACAGGAGGCCCTTTAATGAATAAAGGAGTTGATGAATCTTCTATGTATAGTTAGTGCAGGTGGTGAGAACCCCAGGAGATTCTCCCTATTTCACTATAAGGAACATTTCCTGTTGGTGTGTGAAAAGAATCATCACATATGCTGAATATAGCATGTCACTTTCCTAGTTCAGGGATGGAGAGACAATAACGCAGTATTACGCTTTGGCTTTCCTTTTCCCAAACTCTGCAGATAAATCCACCAGCAAAGTTTTTCAACAACATGTACTGTAGCTTGATGGACATTTGTATTTTAGTTCTCTTGATGAAGTGGGGCAATGATACCTAAGATCAAACTCTGGAAGAAACCCCAGTCCAAATAACATTTATGATTCATCTTGTATCCTAGAGGACTTTTGCATATAAACAGAATGTATTATATAAGATTATTCTAGAACATATTCTACAGAAGCAATGTAGTTGAAAGAAAGGCGGACTGGAGTGTGAAAACTTGGGTTCAAATGTATGTATTATTTCTAAATAGGTATGTATTATGTATGTATTATTTCTAAACCTCCAAATTAGTTTTCAAGATATATATACAGTAAATCTTCACCTCAAGTCAACCATGGTTTCTTGGAAACTGCAACTTTAAACAAAACAACACAGAAGAATTTACCAATAACAATTAAAAAAAACTGACCACCCAATCAAAAAATTTAAAAAAGATCTAAATAGACACTTTGCTAAAGAAGATATCTAAATGGTTTATAGACTAGGAAGGCAGGAATCAAGCATAGACTGGACACCCTCTCATCACAGGGCCACTCCCCCCCACCCCCACCGCCTCCACAGAATGGGACAATTGAGACACACAATGAACCTAACAGGTATGCCTTTGGGATGTGGAAGGAAACCAGTGCACCCAGAGAAGACCCCCACAGACATAGGGTGAACGTGCAAACTGCACACAGACTGTGGCCCCAGTTGGGAATAGATTTTTTCCTTTCTCATCAACGTTATAATGAAATGATGTCGAACAAAATGTTATTTAAGGACCTGCTATATTTTTATTGTTATTTTCCTGTGAATTTGGGCCAAGCACATATTCTGACCCTCTGTTTCATGTGTAAATTGGGGATAATATTAACATTCCTAGAAATTAGCTTGTAAAATCTAAATTATCGTTCAAGCTTTAGGTATCATTATCACTGTTACTATTATTACTAGTGAAGTTTTGCTAGTGCTACCTAAAGAACCAAGTGATGAGTGTTTTTATTTGCTTATCTTGATTTATATATCTTTTTAAAATCTTGTATATAAGAATGATCTCAAGAAGGAAACAAAAGTTTTCTAATAGATAAAAATACTTAATAAATTTAAGAACAGATAAAGGTGATTGAGTTTAGTTCAAAGACTAGTGAATAAATATAAATGACCTTTCAAAATCCTTTCCAACACAATGATATTATAATGTTTAGTTTTCCTTTGGAACTTCCTGACACAGTTTATCACCATCCTCAAGGAACATATTCCAAATAGTTATTTGCTGATACAATAATATTGACACTTGTCAGGCAGGGACAGTGATAAAATGACTGCAATCTGTTTTTCACCACATGAAACTATGTTGAATGCCAAAACATTGAAGTAAAACAAATGGCAGCTTTGGAAATTCTAGTTTTAATGTGTTCTTTGAAAAATTATCTTGTATCAGGATTATACACCACCTGGTGGACTGATGTTCCAAATTATGATTGAGTGGTTATCCATCAACAGATGTGCAAATTTACTGAGGAGTATCTGGTAGGAATAAATTGACAATTATAATTTGACAAGTCTATGTTGGTTCACTGGATGATAGGACCTACAACCCAATGTACTTGAGTTTATATTTGCTGGTTTTTAAAATTAGTTTCAGGAGTTTTCATGATGGAGAATTGGGTATGAAAATGAAAGAATTTCCTTGCTCTTAGAGCCAAATAATCATTTATTTTTGAATATTTAAGAAAATTATCAATCCTTATTCTTGTGAACATAAACACATTTGGGAAATTACATTAAGACTACATTCCTCTTAAAAGTATAATTTTCCTTTAATTTCATTTTATAATGAAACAATTAACTCCACATGTAAAATAAAATTTATTGCCATTTACTTTGCATCCTGAAAAATGTAATTCTGTGCAATCACATAAGAATTGTTTTAAAGGTGAAATCAGTGGCAAGTAGGCAGTGAGAAGATTAAATTTCTATTGCGTTTTGAGTAAGTTTCTTGCTTGTTTAGTTAGGTTCCATAGCTATCTAAATTACATATAGGGGAGTTACCAGTGTGTAGTCCTAAAATTTCCAACTGATGTATCTAAAGCAAAGTTTTGAGAGGTGAAGCAGAGGTTGAGATATCCAAGGGGGATGTTACTATATGAATATGGAGGGAGCTTAATATAGCTAAAATAGCCTTGGACTGAACATGAGGAAAACTGACTTCTTGGCCAGATTACTGTCACCACATGCTTGACCTGAATTTATTCATTGGTGAAATGAGAAACTTATAGTAGATGATTTCTAATATCATTTCAGTAATGATATTCTATATTTCCATTGCAAAAACTTTTTGGTGACAGCCCGCAGTTTCCGATGGTGAGGACTAAAAAATCATATTCACAGTATTTTAAAGTTCTATGAACTCACTCTGCGTAAGGGGATAGAGGGAACTGCTTTTATTTTAGATGGGAAAATGATTAATTTATAGAAATTTTAATAAAACCCAGAATTTATAAGAACAACAGAGCCCAAAAAAGAAGGGCTTGCATAATTTTTATTTGAAATACACTAAGTGTATGTGTATATAGTAATTACATATACACATATAAATGTCATATTTATATACAAATAAATATTTATAATATATAGTAGTTTTGCTTAATATGATGGAAATCACTTAAAATTTGGAAGCAAGAATCTAGGATCTTATAGCTATACTAGAGCACAGGTAAATAAATGTTTATCATTTTTCTTGGTGTGTGTGTGTATCATAAGAGTTAACTCAAATTCTACAAATTGTATAAATATTGTACATTCAACACGTAAGTTATCAGACTTAACAGCTTAAATTCTATATCATACTTAACCTCTGATTCAATCATCCTTGCCAAAGTACATAATAGAGGATTAGGGTAACAACTTGGGCACCATGTTGGCATTGACACCAATTTCAAACTATGTGTGGGCACTGGAATGCAGAATTGACAGTTTTGGGGCTCAGAGTAAACTACTTAGAAATTCGAGCAACATCTTTCCCGTTATCAGTATATGTGAAGACATATACAAAACTGGATTATCAAATTGATTATGAGGCTACAAGTTAAATACATTTAAGTGTGTCACATGTATGATTTATTAAGTAAAATATCTTTTAAAAACTACAACCAGAGAATTCTGGAAAAGTTGGTGAAGTACTGGCAAAGTTTTGAATCATCCCTATGCACCCCCCCAAAATATAGAAAAAAATAGATTAACAAAACAAATACCTCACAGTCAACATTTATTATATAAAAACTCCTTTAAAACCAAAATACACTTAAAGACAAATGAAGAAGTGCCCCCAGGTTGATTGGCATTATTAAATATCCTAAATAGCTTAGAATATTACTCTGTCCGCACTGTTAGAACAAAATACCTCAGACTGGGAAACTTACAAACAACAGAGATCTGTTTGTCACAGTTCTGAAGGCTGAAGTCTGAGATCAGAGTACCAGCATGGTCGGGTGAGGGTTTTACTCCTGCTCACAAACTTCTTTTTGTAGCTTCAACCTGATGGATGAGAACTAGGGAGCTCGGCGGAATCTCTTTTATAAAGTCACTAACTCTGTATGTGATCTCATAACCTAATCAAACCCCAAAGGCCACACCTACCAATGCCATCACCTTTGAGGGTTCAGATTTCAGCATATGAATTTTAGGGAGACACAAACATAATATCAGCACAGTGGGAAAACAAGTCATTTTATTTTAACACTTCATGAAAACCACAAAGAAGGAATCTTAGAGTTGAAAAGCTAGGAAAGTTTCTAGCTTCTAAGAATACAGGAAAATGATCTCACTTAGAGGAAATAGAAGGATGGCAGCAGCCTTCTCTTTGGGAAAAAGCCATGTAGATGCTTTAGAGCATCATATTAAAAGTACTAAAAGATCAAAACAAAACCACGACAACTGGAATTCTAAAGCAAGTGAAAATATTCAAAAATGACAACAAAACCAACATACTTTGAAAACCTTCAGACATTACTATTCTGGAGTTAAGCTAGTTCCCTCCAAGTTTGTTGAATTTTTCTGATCTTTACAATAAGATGGAAGGGAATCACAAAATCAAAATGTTAAGTTCCTATAACAGTTATGCAGAAAATATTAAACCTGTCAGGAAAGATCACTGTGCTTTGAAATATTTTCATGTCAAGATAAAAATCACACATTTTCCATAATCCAATGCTCAGGTAAGAAAGGTTTAAGATATTTTTCAGAGTGCAGATTAAAGAATTTAGCAATTTATGTTATTTTGCTGTAAATGTTTCTCTCAGGTTTATCTTGCTATTATAGTTGACATGCCATGAGTAATTGAGATCACCCCTATATAGTTTAAGATCATTATATGTGAAACAAATGGAATTGTATATACTTTCAAAGGCTGATATTTATTTTAAAAATGTCCTAAAAATGACTTGTCTGACCTGAGTAATTTTAGAATGACAGAAGTATCTCAACATAGGCTTCATGCAATTTTGTAGATTAAAACATAAACATCTTCTAGTATTTAAAGACTTAGATGCCTTCCTAAGTTGTGACAATGCTTGACCAAGTCTATGACTCCTACATTACACAAACCAGTGGTCAAAAGTAAAACAATATACCGGGCCTCCCCGGTGGCGCAGCGGTTGAGCGCTGCGCTGTGGAGCTGTCAGCAGCGGCAACGCGAGTTCGACACCCGGCCGGGGAGAATCCCACATGGTGCGGCAGACCTCTCCTGCCTTGCCCGCTGCTCCCCTCAGCAGTGTACTTCTGATCTGCCTGCTCTGCTCCCTACTCTGTCTCTGGTGAACCCTCTCGCCACCCCAAGCCTCTGGCCTGTACCCCAGCTTGTATGTATAAATGAAAAAAAAAAAAAACAACAATATACCACACATTTGCTCTGGGTTTTCATCATCTTTTAGATTTATGCATGTGAACATTTTACAACATAATAGTAACCATCACAAAATCAAAATTTTAAATTCCAGAGACTAATGCATGTCACATTAATGTATGGTGGCCTTTCCAAGGCCGAGTCCCAGGGAAAAACATTGTAGAGCATAGGGAGTGGGAGGAAAGTAAAGAAACATTTTTAATTTAAAGTTAATTTCCGCACTATCTTTTTTCTCAATTACCTGCATGAATAATAATGAGAAACAGTTTGTGACTTTAATTGGTACTATGTTAACAGAACCAATTGTTTAATCTTTTGTATGATATCTTTAGCTATTTGTATTTTAATGTCAGTAATTTTAATGGTCTGAAACACTATTCTGAGATTCACATGAATTGTGAACTTATGAACTTACCATGGAACCCAAAGTTAGATCCCTGACTCTGGCAGTTATTATTACCCAGGGACATTGCAGTTATACAAGTGTTCAGGTACATGTTCCTGATTACCGAGCTGCTTTTGATATTTTGTTATGCTGAAATTCAAGTAGTAACAATGATGGCAGCAATTAAGTTCACAGAAATCATTCGGTAAAGGAAAACCAATGAAGAGTTCTACATAATTTTCTTTTAACAAGGTAAGAGTCAGAGAGTGGGAAGTAACAATTAGATAATCCACCACCCAGCATGTGCATGTGTGACTGCTTTTTCATTGAAAGTTGTAAGATTAAAGCAGGGGAGAAATTCTATTTATTGCAGTTAAGAATTCTTTTGAAAATTTAGAAAATCAAACACTTTCCAGGCTCCTTATCTCGATTTATGCTTTAGTTATTGTGTGCCACATTTGCTTGGAAATCTTTGATTATTTGAAGTTCTACTAAAATTCTGATGAAATTATCCAGTTTTATCTGCTTTCTAGATTTTTACATCTCGGTTCATAAGATAGGGCTTGTTGATACAAGAGTTTTCTAAATGCTGCACATTTGCAGCCGTTACCACTTCAAAAAAATTTGAAAGAGGGAATTATTTTACCTTGTTAAAATAGTTCCTGTTTTTGTAGAAACTTTTTTTTTTTAAAGATTTATTTATTTAAGCTGGGGAACAGGCCAGAGGCATGGAGTGGCGAGAAGCCTCACCAGAGACAGAGAGGGGAGCAGAACAGGCAGATCAGAAATACACTGCTGAGGGGAGCAGCGGGCGAGGCAGGAGAGGTCTGCCTTGCCATGTGGGAATCTCCCCGGCTGGGCAATGAACTCGCGTCACCTGCCGACAGCTCCATGGCGCAGCACCCAACCGCTGCGCCACCAGGGAGGCCCGTAGAAACTTCATTTTTAGAGTGATGTGTGACTGATGAGCTCTCATAACTCAAGTATATAACTCTTTTTAAAAATCAACTATTCATTAACATGCAATAGTAGTAAAGGTATTAAAGATGTGGCACACTTCCCTGGTGGCACAAGGGGTTAAGTCTCAGCATTATAAAGCTATTCGCAGCCACTGCAGCATGAGTTTGATCCCCAGCCAGGGAACTGACCCACGTGGCGCTGCAGACCTCTCCTGCCTAGTCTTCTGCTCCCCTCGGCAGTATATTTCAGTAGATCTGCCTGTTCTGCTTCCCACTCTGTCTCTGGTGAATCTTCTCACCCCCCACCCCAACTTCTGGCCTACACCCCAGCTCTTTTATGAATAAATAAATAAATCTTTAAAAAATAAAAAAAAAATAAAGATGTCGCAAACTTATGTTACTACTTTCTAAAAGAAATAGGAGGCATTTCCATCTTTATTATTATACGTTTGATTATGCAAACACTGGGTATATAAATATTTATGGCCCCTATATATATGATCAAAATTCACTTTTTATTTTGATGGTTAAAGTCTATAATGGGATAAAGTACTGGGGATGAGTGATCCAGAGCAAGATAAAATGACTTATCGTAAAAAGAAACAGGTTTATTTATGCACTAAATGTTTTGTGTTTTTGTCTAATGTTAATGAGATATCTGTGTAAAATGACAAAAACAACCAGTGTTGAATCACGTTATATTTACCATGATTTTACATTATCTTAAACTGTTAAATGTGTTATTTACTTGAAGTTTGATTAAATAACTGCATATATTTATGATCAGATATGAGAGTTTTGTCATGGCTAAGATTCAGTAATTAAAATGGGGGGAACAAGCTCAATGACTTTTGTTTAAAATATTACTGGCTCCTTTATATTTTGCTTATTGGATAATTGCAATTATCCAATAAGCAATAACTGCTTATTGCTGTTGGAAATGCTTACACTGTTGGTGAGAATATAAAATGGTACAGCCACACTGGAAAATAGGTTGGCAGTTTCTTATAAAACTAAACATGCAGTTGCCATAAATACCAGCAACTGTACTCTTTGGCAATTTATCCAGGGAAATGAGAACTAAGCTCACATCCACACAGAAATTAGTACATCAAATGGAACTCTTTTTTTTTTTAAAGATTTACTTATTTATGCATACAAGAGCTGGGGTGTAGACCAAAAGTGTGGGGGATGAGAGGATTCACCAGAGACAGTGAGGAGCAGAACAGGCGGATCTACTGAAATACACTGCTGAGGGGAGCAGCTAGCAAGACAGGAGAGGTCTGCTGCACCATGTGGGTCAGCTCCCTGGCCAGGGATCAAACTAGTGCTGCAGTGGCTGCTGATAGCTTCATAGTGCTGAGACTTAACCCCTTGTGCCACCAGGGGAGGCCCCGAAATTTAACTTGTAACACCTGCATTTATAAGAAACAAAGTCTGAAAGCAGCCCAGATGTCTTTAAACAGTTGAATGGTATATATTCTCATGTTTTTTTAGGCTGAGTCTGGGATTTAAACTGGGATAAAACAGATTCTCATTAGAAAATTATACAAATTCATGCATTTTATGTGACAAAGGATTCTACATAAGAAGTGAAGACCCAAAGAAATGGTCCATCCTACATGTGTTTATATTTAGTTGAATAAGAGAGGCAAATGTAGAAAAGCAACTAAACTATACATGTAGGCTATGGGGAGGTAAGAAAGATTTTAGCAAAGTCTTTGTGCAGAATTTTCTTGATTTTGATTTCTGCCAAGAATTTTCTTTTTCTTCTGATACTAGGGGGGCATCTTTCACATGGGAGTTTTTAATCTCCTATTTTCAGGAAGAAACAGGAAAATTAAAATGCCTTTATAGCATCTGCTGTTTTTCAAGACGCTTTAGTTAAAATAATGCTTTTATCAAAGTAGTATATTTTATTTAGAGTGGTACCTTCTGTTCCCCTTCAGTGGTTAAACATTCTGGTATATCTATGTTATGGAATATTACTCAGCAATAAATAAAATGAACTACTGACACATGCAACAACTTGGATGAACCATAAAGGACATTATACTTACTGAAAAAGCCAATCTCAGAAGATGATCATGTATATGATATATTCAAAATGACAAAATTATAGAGATTGAGGACAGATGAGTGGTTGCCAAAGAACAGTGAAGGAGAGGGGAAAACTAAAACATGGTAACACCAGGGAGTTCCTCTGTGGCTGTGGAACCGTTCTGTGTCTTGGTTGTAGTAGTAGGTACACACTGCATAGAACTATACACATACACACATGCATACATACATATCCAAGTAAGTGTATTAACACCAGTGAAAATTCAGTAAGATTTGTAGTCTACTTAACAGTATTGTACCAATGTCAATTTCCAATTTTGATATTATATTACAGTTATGTGAGACATCACCATTTGGGGTAAGTGGGTGAAATGTTCATAGCAGTATATGTACTCTTTTTACAACTTCCTGGGAATTTATAATTATTTCAGTATGAAAATTTAAGGAAAAGAAGACTGAGAAAAACAACTATTATGCATGATATAAAGCAAGTAGTACTCTCCAAGCTTGATAGTAATGTTAAGAACACCACAAACACTATGGAATAAAACATTGGAAGTTTCTAAAATAGTTCAACAATAAACTACCTTTAACTCAATAATTCTACTCCAAGAGAAATTAAAACACATACCTACAAAAAAAAAGATTTTTACAATGATGTTCAACATAGCTTTGTTCTTAACAGCTAAAAACTAGAAACAACAGAACTGTCATTCAACAGGAGGATGGGTTACCAAATTGTGAAGTTTTCATACATTGGAATATTACTCAGTAATAAAAAAAGAATTAACAACTGATACACACAACAACATGGATTGGTCTCTAAAATATGTTAAGCATCAAAGCCAGGCAGCATGGAGCACAAACTGTGTAATTCCATTTATATAAAACTTGAAGGTAAGCAAAACTAAAATAATTTCAGAACAATGATTGCCCATGGGTGAGGAATTTATATTTTAGAGGGGCACAAGGGAACTTTTAATGTAATGGAAATGTTCTTTATCTTGTTTTGGTTGATGATTACATGAGGGAATATTATGAAAATTCAGTGGACTATGTGATTAGGATCTATGCATGTTAATGAATGCATTAAGCATAAGCCATAAGAATAAAGTAAAAGGAAAAAGTGTTGCTTCTAAGTGATAGTAGTAACTAAAAATGCTTTTTATTTTAAAATTAAGTGGAGAAAAAGCAGGATATATTTTTTTATCTAGTATGTTTAGAAAAACAATTAAAGAACACATACTTAAAATAACTGAAAGGAAATATATCAAAACATTAACAAGGAGTAGGACCATAGGTTTCTTTTTCCTTTCTCCCTATAAATCCATTTTATTTTTGATGAGTATATTTTTGTGAACTTTAAAATACATTAAAAAATAAATATCTCTAGAAAGAAAAATTCAGAAACTAAATATCTCAATATAAGACTTCATAAAAATTAATTCACAAATCAAAACACACACATAAGAAATACCTAACAACCATTTGTCATATCATGTGTTCTGATTATTTTCTTTAGTGGCTTATTGAATGAGCAGGACTCAATGTGTTCTCAACAGAAACCAGCTTACTGTTTTTCTGTTGGCTCTGAAAATTTTTCTATTTTCAAATCCACCTTCCCCTGCTCACTCTCCAAGATTTCTATTCCCTACAAAGTTTTAGTAAGGGAGAAACGTAAGTGCAGAAAAATGGTAAACTAGCATTGGTGCTCCCTAAAGAATGTGATCTTCTTGGTCCTTTCACTTGTAAGTTTCTTTTTGTGATTCCACAATAGGGATTTCCAGATACAGGTCTTTTAGTGAAAAAAATTACACTTTTAAATTGACTTCTTAAAGTTTTCCTCTTTATCTAATGTCTTGGTTTTTATTGCAATATTGGAGTCCGTTCGTCCTACCCCTGTCCCTTTTAAGATTCACTAAGTTGGATTTCTTTTAAAAGGTTTACATTTGATACTTAAAAAACATGCACCTTTGTCCTGCTGCTATCATTGGAGTTCAACCTGCTGTCAAGGTTTGGCTTATTTTACTGCTAAGTCATGGAGTTAGCTTTCTCAGGTAAGTCTCAATCCCATGTTTCACAAATTTCACAAATACTTTTCAAACTGTCCCAAAGGTACACTTGTAGCTTCTTTCCAACTTGCTTAAGAACATGGTGATGTATGCACAAGACAGTGCAATTCTCTCTAATGATAGACTAAATCCCCTATCCATTTCTATATCAAGTCATAACTATCATCCAAGTGGATAAATATATAATGTTGACAGGGTCACTTTAAAAATCCCATGGCATGTGCTGAACAGGAAAATTGGTTCCAGAGCCACCATATCTAGTGAATTAAGTTCTACTACACATAAAGACACCTAGCAGAGGGACTGTTCACTTTACCAAGTCTTGTGCCAATCTCCCAGGCTGGATTAGATATCCTTCTGTGTACCCATAACAAAGGATACATCCCCCCTGTCATAACACTACCACAGTACCATTTCTGGGGTTACTGGTTTCCGCATTAGATAGTGAGCCACTTGATAGTAGAGTTTGACTTTTCTCTCTGTATTCGAAGAGCCTAACAATGCTTAGCACTTTAGCAGATGATCAACAACTGCATAATAAATTAATACATCTATTTTTGTCTTATAATCTAATAAGAAAATAGACTCTAGTACCCTGTTGCAATATTGCACACATATTTGATACCTTTACAATAGTAATTTGATACCTCTGGTGCACTGACAACATAGCAAGGACTTTCAAGATGGAGAAATGAGAAGGTAAAACATGTATTAATTGAGCTCATCTTGTACAAAAGCAAGACAAAAATAAACTTCAGGTTGGTCACAGCCATTCATTAAGAGAATCTTTAAAATAATTTCCACCAAGTTAATTAAAAATGTCTCTTGTTATCTAGGTTCTTAATTGATTTATACTGTTTTCTTAGTGAAAAACTTCAGGAGACACAAATACAAAATATCATATGTTGAGCAAAAATCTGCAAATGTTCTAAAATGAACAAGCTGAATGTAAAGATAGTTAAAAGGGGTCATGGACTTTGCAATGGAAATTTTTAGGAGCTCAAAGACCCTTTCCAGTCTTTATGATTTGTTGAGCAAAGATGGCTGCATAAAGGGCCTAGCACTAACAAAAAGTAGATTATTTCATTCCCAATATGTAAGTGCCACATAATTAAAATTTAACAGATTTGTGGTGAAATATTTTACAAAATGGTCTTGTTATATTAATTTTATGTTTAATTAGCCTATAAAAGGATTATAATATACATAATGTTTAGAAATATTCTTTTCCACCTGGAGCTGACAGACAACATATTTAGTACTTTTAAATTTTTTCCACTGTGATAAGGCATTGCAATAAGAGTGATTAAATTTGTGTAGTGTTAACAATTTTTCCTTAATGGAGGGTACCAAACATGAATATATGTGAAATACACATATGCAAATTTTTAAATATATATGTGGAAATAAATTTTTAAGGGACACTACCGTCTTTCCTCACATTAGAAATAAAGAATAGTCTTTTCTGTTTTCCTAAAGGATAAATTGAGCTTCCAAAAATCTGAATCTTTACATTATGATCAGAAAAAACATGCAGATAAACAAGGGGAAGCAAACTAAATACTCCATTATTCCATGTCTACTAGACAGAGAGACCAAGGGAAGTTTTAAAGTACTTGTGTGAACAAAGTATGCGAAACCAGTCAACCATGTTAAGGTCCAAGCCAGTGTAGCTATAAAACTATATGGAAAATAAGAGAAAGCAGCCAGGACCTAAGAGAGGCAGAAACTGAAAAATACCACTTCCAAGAAAAGAGACATCTTTGCTGAGAAAGAAAATACTTTAAAAAATCCAATAACTGATGGATCAGAGAACTGTGCAGTAGTGAATTTCAAGGAATGGTCATGGAAGAGTGCAAAGTCAGAAGTGGCCTCTTGGGAAAATACCATGTCTGCAAGAAAAAAAGGCAACTTGGAAGAGCGATGCATCCCTTAGACACCTATATATGAAAACTTCAAATTTTGAATAGTAAAGAACACAACTGTAAATAACTCTGGGTCAAAGAAGAAATCAAAGGGAAATCAGGAAATATTTTAAAATGAATGTGTAAGAAACCAAATCAGATCTTTTGCTTCTGCCCAGAAAGTCAAACTCTGAATCATGAGAATATCTTTGTTATTGCAAGGTGGCCACCAAGGGATTCACTAGGGTTAGCATCCTAGTGAAGCTATCTCCCCAAAAGGCAGGAGTGCTGTGATTATACCAGAAGAGAAGGAATATGGAGGAATATGAGGTGCAGGATATAAAGGGAGTGAGGGCTTCAGGTTCCCAGATTCAGGTGGTATAGGCAACAGGAATGACAGAGTGTATCCAGCAGAGAGTGCTTCTCCAGGGCTAATTGGCCTTAGCAACCGCAGAGGCTTACCCTATGTTTTCTCTGAAGGGGCACAGAGAATTCTGTTGGAGATGTAACACAATTAATTCTCAAGGTTCCCTGGAATGCAGCTGGGGAGTAGATCACACAGGAGGGAGGAATGAGGGAGAAGGAAAGTTAGTTTTCTGTTCAGTATTTGATTCTAACTGATACTTAGTTTAACCCTTTCTAGCCTAAAAGATTTCAGGCTACAAATGAAAAGCATCTGGTCACAAATGCAATAAAAATATGACACAGGGAGACATGTGAAATGCATTTAAAGAAGTACTTAAGGGAAATGATATAGCTTTAGCTTTACTCATTAAAAGTAAAAAAGATCCAAAAAAAGATCCAAAACCAAGATCTAAGGACTTATCTAAAGACACCAGACAAAGAAGAACAAAATTAAACTAGAATAAATAGAAGAAATGAAATAAGGACAGATATCCGTTGAACAGAATATAAATATCAGAAAAAAATTAATGAAACCAAAAGTTGGTTTCAGAAATGATAAACTTGGTCAATAAAAAAGAGGGAATACAATAATTATGTATCTTTTGTTGAAAGCCATAAATTGACAAAACTGACATAATAAAAGCCATAATAATGCACTGCCATATACAAATTAAGAAAATAGAATTAAAAGTTAAAACCTTTATCTCAAAGAAGTGTCGGACCAAGGCAGCTTTTCTGATAAATGTCAACAAACATATAAAGAGAAATAATAAAAATCCTGCACAAACATTCAGAACATAGAATTAACACTTAACTCACTAGAGAATATCATTACTTCATTAATACTAAAACTATACACAGATACCATTAAAAAAGAGAGAATGACAGATCATTACTCCAACAAGTACAGAGAAATAGCTTTTCAGAAAATATTATGAAACAAATTCAGCAACCCCATCAGGGTTGACCTTGGAGCTTCAAACCTGACTTATCGGAAAAATCAGCCAAGACAAATCACCATATTAATGAAATAAGGTAAAAAAAATTATCATTTTAGTAGATGCAGGAGAAACACTCTATAAAATCCAACAGCCGGTAATGACAAAAACTCACAAAAGTAGAAATAGAAAAAAAATCCTCAAATTGATAAAGGTTATATAACAATCACCAAGAGCAATAAAAATCAATAGATTTCAAAATAGGCTACATCTTCAAAATAGGCTATATATCAGGTCACAAAGAAAAATCTCAGTAAGTTTCATAAAGAAGAAAAACTAACCAACCTTCTTAGGCTGTAATAAAACAAAATGTATAGCCTTCTCACTCTGAATTTTGATTTTCCTCCTCATTTGGGTCTCATTTTCCTGCTTCTTTTTATGTCTTATAGTTTTTTATTGGATGCCATACATTGCAAATATTACCTTGTTGGATAATGTATATTTTCCATTCCAATAAAGGATATCTTGAACTTTATTCTTACATGCAGTCTAAGTTACTTGGAGTCATATTGATCCTTTTGAATCCTGTTTTTAATTTGAAAAGCAGAGTGAGAGCAGCAATTAACCTAAGGCTAGTCTGTCCCACAGGAACTAGTCCTGTGTGATTCCCAGAGACAGTCAATTCTAATCCTTTCTGATATTTCAGCCACAGTTCAGGAAGTTTCCTCATATACCTATGATGATCAGTACACAACCTGATCTCTGCAGGTCTCTGGAGTTCTCTGTTTTTCTAACTCTTTCTTCTCTAAGAGTCAGATCTGAGAAGCCAACTGCCTTTGCCTCCCAGGACTCACAGTATCATCTTACTAATGCAAGTAGACTGTCAGGTGTCACCCTGTGCTGTGACTCAGGTCTCTCTTTAGGTGCCAAGCAGGAACCATCACAAGGCTCACTGCGTTCCTTCTCTGGCTCTCAGTGCCACTGTCTTTCATTCTCTGAAGCCCAATATTTCGAACACCATCATTTCCTACACTTCACTGATTTTTAAATTTATTTTAGTGGGGAGGGCAAATCCAATCACTGTTGTGAAAGTACTTTTAAAATAAGTTTAATTTATAATCATGTGACCACTTTACATATTCAAAATTGTAATGAACCAATTTGGGACAAAACAAGATTCAAATGAAATACACACAGAAAAACAAATATAATTATATAAAATTGGTAACCACAATTGGAAAAAACAATAAACCTGATCGTCTGAACACAGTACTTTATATACCCATAATAGTGTATATTTTAAGTAACAAAATAACGATAAATAAAACTTGGAGATTCTAACAGCTTAAAACTTAGTAATGATACTGAAGAATAGTTTTGCAAATAAGAAATATATTTAAGTTGTTGGGAAGCAGAACTGACATTAATGAGAAAAGATACAAAAGCAAAATATGAAAACTTTCTTTACTTACATAGAGTAAAATAAATATCTATACTTTCTTAAAAGCATATATTTAACAAAAGAAAATTCACCTATGTCTACATTCTGGGTTACTTTTATCCTTTAACTTTGTTTATATTGTCTTTGTATATTCTTAACATTGAATTTTTGTACTTTTATAGATTCAATATTTCCAATGATTCTACTTGATCAGTTATTTATTTATAGTAATAATTACTTAATTTTGAAATGGTCACAAGCTACTTAAATCAAGGCATTTCAACCTGTTTTTTTTTGTTTTTTGCCCTTTCAGCACTACCTTGGACTTTTAAGTCACTCTCACCTTGAGGAATAAAAAAACTTACAGAACCATATTTTTTTTCCATTACTCAAGACATAAAATCAAGGACTTCTCCATTTCTTTTAGAGGAAAACTGTATTTGATCCAAAATTTGGGCAGTTATTGATAATAAGATGGTTCTAGACATGCATTGGTGATGGGTAGGGTGAGTGACAACATTCAGGCTATTGTATCAGAGATGGAAACAATCTTACTTTTAATGTTATAAATACTCACATTTTTTAATTTAAATCTATTAGCCTGTACTTTCAAGTTTTCATCTTAGATTAAATTATTATTAAATTATTAAATATATTGCAAAAGTAAATTATTTTCCTTTTTAACTTACTTAAACTCAGGCCTTCATCTGAGCTATAATCATTCCCCTTTCTTGCTAAAAGTCCTTGTTATAGACTGTTTGTGTCTTCCCAATTCATATGTTGGAATTTAGTCTCCAATGTGATGTTATTTAGAGATGGGGTCTTTGGGAGTTGATTAGGCCACGAGAGTGGAGCCTTCATGATTAGGATGAGGTGCCAGAGAGCAACCTCACACCCTCCACAAAGTGAGGACACAGTAAGAAGATGAACCAGGAAGCTACTTCTCACCAGACTTTATCTTGGACTTTCCAACCTCTGATGCTATGAGAAACAAATTTCTGTTACTTGTAAGCCACTCAGTCAAAAGTACTGTGTTATAGCAGTCCAGATGGACTAAGACAGTTCTACTTTGGCTGAGGGATCACAGTTTTTAATCAATTTACAGACTCTTTTTTTTCAAGCATGTTATTATATTCCTATACTGCTTTAGCTTTCTGATAGACCTTTTATTTTTCAATTTACCTTGTATAAGTTTATAACAAAAAAACTTGAACTGCTAATGGTATCAGGCAGGTTTCCAAAAGAGAATTGTTGTAGTCAAACAGAATTGAGGGGTGTTTACAAAGTCACACAGATGTAGGCAATATTTAAAGGGACCAACTTGAGCTGGTGTAGTACTCCTCAGGAGCAACAGAAGAAAGCTCTTACAGCTCCTAGATGGGAGAGCACAATTATTTAGCAAGATCCACAGAAAGAGCTATAGCTCTTTGCAGAGGTCCCTGGGGGAGATGGGATGGAATTCAGCAGAGGAATAGTGGCAGACCTTAAGGCCTTACAGAGAACAATCAGGGAAATAAGTATCCAAACACACACCTCCATTTGCCTTCTTACTTCCTGTTTATTCCTTGCATTGGTTAACTAAAAACAAGGTAATATGGGGTAGAGAGAGGTCAAGGGAGTCCAATGATGTAGCTCATAAAACTTACCCTGCTGGAGCAAGAGCTGGGCAGAAAAGGAATCTGAAAAGAGAAAAATAGGAAATATCTACCACCCCCTCAAAAAAGCCATCTCTTTCTAAGTTCCAAATCATTTCCCTAACAGCCAGTTTCACTTATTTCATGCTATTTCAAATCTACTATCTCAAAAACAAAATTTATTTTCAGAGCTCCACCCAAACCTGTTTTTCCTCTACTTGGTAAATGAAGTCATCATTCAACCATATGCTCAAGCCAGAATGTGACAGCCATCCTTGACTCTTTATAATCATCCTTCAGGCAACATGATTTAGAAATTATATCTTTAAATTATTATAGAAATCTATCTCTTCTTTTTAATCCGGACAGTCATAGTCGTAGTTCAGGCACTGAGCACCTTTTTATGTGGACTATTGTAATAGATTCTTAAGTGGTCTTACTGCCACAAAGTTTGCCCCTGTCTGTTCTGTCCTTCATATTTCTGCTCTCAAATTATTTTTTTTCTTCATCAAATTATAGTGTCTCTTCTTAGTAGGCGCACGCATAAAGCTCACCAATTTATCTTTTCAGTCCTACTATTGCTTTGCTCAAATGGGCCAACATTATATTATAAACTGGTCATATCTTTCATCTGATCCTTGTATGAAGGTCAAACTCCTTGGCTTGTTATTAAAGCTCTTTTGTGATCAATCACCACCGTATATTTCTATTCCCATTTTCACCACCGCTCCACATTTATCTCATGCTCTAATCAAACCAAAGTATTTATAGTCCCCACACACAATATTTTTTTTCAACAAGCATTTATTGATTGCCTATAATATGCCAGACACTGAGCTAGGTGCTGAGTATAAAAAATGGATGAGACTAACAATAACTTCCTTTAATCATAATATTTCTGCTATCTGCAATACATTTCCCATTTTTTTAGTCTTGAAAACTCTATCCATCCATGTAGATTCAGCTTAAACATAGTTTCCTATATTAAATCTTTCCTGATTATACCAATTAGAGACAGTCATACCTGATTTAGTGTCCACTAATATCATATGCACATTTTTAGTTTAGCACTTTAATAACTTACTGCTTTTATTTACTTATATGTCTCTCTGATTTGACTAGAGGTATTTTAACATATTTTGCAAACCTTTATAGCCTTAGATTGCCTAGTAGCAATCTCAATAAATGTTTGAAAATTAAAGAATGAATGAAGTCATTGAATTAGAATAAAAGTCAGGGTAAGCGAAAAGCAGAGAAAAAAGGAAAGAAAGGGAAAAAGAAATAATCTTCCACAACACTGTTTTGGGGTCATAATATATTCAAGGTTGAGATAAAAGACAGAAAACTAAGGTGCTTGTTTTTTCATGTCCAAATATTTTCCACTGGACAAATATCTCTGTACTAGACTTTATTTCAAGGGCCAGAGTTCACGGCTATATATTAATTAATCAAACGAGATTCCACATAAGAACTGGAAAGTTTACAAAGTGACCTCACAGCAGTCAATGCTCACATATGCAACCTTACAGAGAAGCAGCCCAAACTATAAATCTACCATCACTGAATTATAGTAGATATTTCATTCAGTGCTGTTACATACAATCTCTCTATGTAAATGCTGTAGTCACAAATTTAACTGCTGAAATGAACTGAAAGGTGCTTGATTTCCAGGTGAGTAATTAAGGTGTTTCCTTTTACCTAAGTTATTATGAAAATTTCAGGTTTGCTTTGCTAATTCTCCAAAGAATATGCCTTTCTTTTCCATTTATATAAGTTTTGCTGTAATTTTGTAGACTGTAAATACAACTATAAATATATTTGCATTTAACCTGAGGTTAAATACATTCTAATATTATTTTATTTATGTTTAGGGAATACTATTATTCCAAATATAGTAACAAGGAAAGGAAGGTCTTTTGTAGTGGAAAAAGCTGTGAATAGGAACTGAAGTTCCAACCCATATTTTGTTAGCTAATTAAACAGGTTGCACCAGTTAAGTGACTTTCCAATTTATTCTTATGGAAAAATCTGTGCTAAACTAGATCAGAGATGACAATTAGAATATGGCAGCTAGAATTTTGTCTGATGGATTTTATTTAAAATAAAGCTTGTGTCTATCATTAAGAAATTAATTAGACAGATAAGTAGGGGTTCACATAGGAGTTCAATCAGATTTGCCAAAACCCCTTCCCTCCCCTCACTCTGAAAGTGCTCATACAAAGGATAATGAAGGCTTTGAAAACTGGACTGCAATATAAACATTGCCTAAGAACCACACCAAATCGTGCTCCAGTAACCACCCCCAGTCTTTCTATTGTTATATGCCAGTCTCAGCTCACTTCTCCCATATACTTGCAGACATGTGAGAAACGAATTTGCAGCCTTCAGGATAAATGAGCAGTAAGATCCCCTCCACATTAAAATGCGAATTTCTCAGAGAAATTTATACTTTTTTAGTAGGAAGAACATTTAGTCTGTCTCAAGAAACATGCCCCATTACTATGTCTTCCTTAAATAGGCTTGTGAAGGTAGTTTTGTTATAACTATTCTTTAAAAAGTTCTTTGGAAAATTAAATTGCAACAACAACTTCCAAAAACACGTCTCTAAATTCCCCCACTAATGTACTTGAGATTAAATCAAATGATTCATGCTTTCTCTCATATTTTTATTATTTTAGTAAGGTTAATTCTTAAGTAGAAAATAGTGATTGTTGTTGCTATTATTTCCATAAAATAAGCATTTTCAAAACCTGAAGATGGGTCCATCCTTTGAAAAACATGAAGTAGCAAATTAAAATTTTCAGCTTCCATTATTCCTTATAAATTTGACACCAATTTACTAGGAAACAAGATGTCAAAGGGTGTAGAGTTAGGAGGAAGAGAAAAGAAGTATACATATGTGCAAAATAACACTTAAGACTTGTGAATTCTGCTCTGTGTGAATTTTACCTCAGTAAAGTATTAGCAAAAACCGTATGTAACAGAATATAGATTAAAGAACATCTTAACTCATGGTTTCACATCATATTTAGAATAAAATCCAAATATTTTTACCATGGTTTGTGATATTCTCATTGCTCTGTCTTCACATTCTACTTTCCTGACACCTACTTATCTTTCTTCACATCCTACTTTTCTTTCTTTTACTCATTTTGTTATTGCCATGTGATTCTTGCTCTTCTATGAACAACACACCACACCTATAAACATTCGAAGTGCTTTTACTTTGTTCAGTTTTCCTGAAACACTATTCCTCAGAGTTGTATGACTGATTCCTTCATTTAACTGAGATTTCTAATCAAATGTCACCTTTTCATAGAAGGCTTTCTTAGCCACCCTTGCTTCAGTCTGCTTTACCCTTTCATAGCTCATGTTGATATCCCACACTACATACTCATTGCTTATTGTCTCATTCCCTGTAGTAGTTAAGAATAGGCCAAGTGATATAAAACTAGACCCAAACATGCACTGTGTCAATGGATAGAATTTTACTTCTTGCTCAACTAACAGTCCCACAGGGCTGTTTAGATTTCACTATTGGCTCATCTCCACTCAACGGCACCTTCTTTCTTGTCGATCTGTAATGCCATAGAACTGGTTGCCTTCTGCATCCAGATATCAAAAGGAGAAAGAGATTACCTGAGGGTCGGGGTCTCATGTGAGCACACTGCCTGGGGGGCGGCTTCTTTCCTGTACTCACTGGAGTGAGAAGCATGATGCAGCCTTGCCTGCTGAGACCTAACCACGTTATTGGTGCTCCGCCCCTTTGTGTGAACTGAGCATGGCAGGAGGATGCGATGAAGAGCCTCTGTATGGTGAGAAGGTTGCAAGGGTGTGAAATCAGGAAGGGTGCTAGAAGCCAACAGAGACCAGATAGTCAAAGCATCAAGAACTGAAATTGAGCAACTGCATTGCACTGTTTATAAAAAGCTCTGTGAAAAGCATTCAATCTGCAAAGGGTTACTCGGCATGAAGATTAAATTCCTCAGAAAGCATTTCCTAGCAGTAAGGCATACAGTGGATTGTAACAGACATTTGGGCAAGAAAATTATTCAAGAGAGACCAATTAGAAAGAAAGTAAGTGTTCACAGTATTTTTTCCAGGAGCAGATTCCATTCAAAAAACAAATTTCCTTGATCACCCATAAGTGCAACTCCTCCTGCATTCCAGTTTTACATCTTCAAGCTCCACCTCTAATTCTGGTTCTCTTGCTGTTTCCCCCCCCCATCTGCAGTGACCCCCTCTTCTGAGGTCTTGAGGCCTTCAATGTCATCATGAGGGGTGGAGCCCACTTCCTCCAAACTCCTTTTTATGCTGACATTGTGACCTCATCCCATGAATCCTGCATGTTCTCCATAGCGTCTAAATTGGTATATAGTTTCTAGGAGATTGCCAATTAACTTTTCCCAGATGCAGCAGAGGAATCACTATCTCTGGCAGCTACAGATTTAGAAAATATATTTCTTAAATAATAACACCTGAGGGCCTCCCTGGTAGCAGAGGGGTTAAAGTCTTAGCACTATCAAGCTATCCAGAGTCA
This sequence comes from Scalopus aquaticus, assembly GCA_004024925.1. Lineage (NCBI taxonomy): Eukaryota > Metazoa > Chordata > Mammalia > Eulipotyphla > Talpidae > Scalopus > Scalopus aquaticus. The sequence goes on from PVIJ01006581.1 coordinate 49,474, forward strand.
CTGCAGCACGAGTTCGATCCCCGGCCAGGGAGATTACCGCATGGTGCAGCAGACCTCTCCTGTCTAGCCTGCTGCTCCCTTCAGCATTGCATTTCAGTAGATCCGCCTGTTCTGCTCCCCACTCTGTCTCTGGTGAATCCTCTCAGTCCCCACACCTATGGCCTACACCCCAGTTCTTGTATGAATAAATAAAGTAAATCTTTAAAAAAAAGTAGTAACACCTGATCTATGAGCTGCAGGAGGGATGTGGTGGCAGCAGGCCTGAAAGCACCATTCATCTTTTTGTCCATCTCCATCAGAAATCTTGGGTGACCAGTTGCAATGTCAACAAGAAGTGGTATTTTGAAAGTATCATTTTTCTGAACAGTGGGTCTCAACAGTAGGCTTAAAATATTCAGCAAACCATGTGGTGAACAGATGTGCTGTTATCTAGGCTTTGGTGTTCCATTTACAGAGCACAGGCAGAGCAGATTTAGTACATTCTTAATGGCCTCAGGATTTTCAGAGTGCTAAATGAGCACTGGCTTCAATTTCAAGTCACTGGTTGCATTAACCTTTAACAGGACAGTCAGCCTGCCCTTGAAGCTTTGGGGTTACTCATTGACTTCTGCTCTCTAGCAAGGAAAGTCCGTGATGGCATCTCCTTCCAATAGGGGTTGCTTCATCTACACTGCAAGTCCGTTGTTTAGTGTAGCCATCTCCATCAACAATTTCAACTAGACCTTCTAGATCAATCCCTGTGTTCTCCACACCAGCAGCAGCTGCTTCACCTTGCACTTTTATGTTACAGAGATGATGACTTCTTTTCTTGAGCTCCATGAACCAACTTCTGCTGACTTCCTATTTTTCTTCTGCAGTTTCCTTACCCCTCTCAGCTTTCATAAAGAAAGCTATGAGAGAAAGCTTCAGAGAGATAAGCTTTGCTCTGGATGAAACTTTGGTTTCAAAAAATGTTGTAGCTGGTTTGATCTTCTATCCAGACCACTCAAGCTTTCTTCATACCAGGAATAGGATTGTTTCATCTACTTATCATTTGTGTGTTCTCTGGATAGATGTTTTTAATTCCTTCCAAAAATTTTTCTCTGCTTCACAACTAGATAGGCTTGTAGGAAGAAAGCAGCTTTGAGCTTATCATGTTCTTCCAGAGCCGGTACCAAGATTGTCATAGTCACCACAGATTTCACTGGAATCAGTCACTGTGTTTGCAGCATCAGACTCCCCCCTTTGAGTCTCTTTAAGAGCAAAGTGTCCCTGATCCTGCTTTCAAGATCAACACCTAAGACCCCACTATCAGGGAAGAATGTTTCCGCCAACCCACGGAAGCCCTAAAGGTGTTCCTGAGGCCTGTACCTAGGAGGTGCCTGCGTCGTGAGACAGTGCTCTGAGGTAGCCACCCCTTGGGAAGAGCCCTTCTCCTCTGACTCTGCCAGAAAGTTAGAAATAAATCCCCTGCATATGCAGCGCTGTCAGAAGCCTTGCAAAGAAAATCAACATTTCTGTGCTGGGTAGAATGTCCTGTGAGAGTGATGCAAGGCTCTATCCGTCTAAGACTTTGGTCCTCATGCTCTGCTTCCCTTATTTCCACTTCCTATGCTAGTTCATAATCCCAGCTTTTCTAAAAAGATACAGACAGACAGACACAGAAAGAGAGGAACTAAAATTAAATAAAAATAAAATAAAACACAACTCGAAAAAAAATGGGAAAGAGCATGAGGGAGCACACATGGATGATTTCATGGATAAATCAACAACCTCAAACGATCATCCTTCACTTCTACATATATTCTGTTGTCTAGAACTCAGTCACTGTCTATCTAAATTCAAGGGAAACAGGAAAGTTTATAGTCTAACTATATGCCAGAGAGAAGAGAAAATAGAAAATGGCGATCAATTAGCAGTTTCACAATAACGTACCAAAGGAAATATCGATACATGCCACATGGCAAGGACCTTGTCTACAATATGCCCAATATCTAAAACAGTGATGGTACACATTATGCATTTAATATTTTCTGAATGAATACACAGATTTCTGTGAGACGTAATACAGTAAGCTAAGCTAGTTGAAGGAAAACAGCTCCAAATTTACTAAAATTCCCTGATTCTGATCACAGATATTCCTTAGGAGATGCATCATCCATGAGTGAAAATCACTGTGAGTTCTATGGTACTACTCTTAGTATAAACACAAAATCCTCCAAAAACAAGAAGAGAATACAAACTTCTCCGGTCACAGAGCTAACATATGCAAAAAATCTATTTTCTTTGTCTATGACTCAAGGCAATCTATAGTCTGAGTTTCCTTTCCACTTGAGAATAAAAAATATAATCTTAGTAAATTATAGTAAAAATAATTAATAATCTGTTTAAACTTGGTTGATTCAGGAATTTTCTCACCCTCTCTTTATAATAATATTTATGTTCCAGGAAGCTTATGCAATATAATGAAGTCTGGTTCTTAGCTCGCATCTTTTTATAATTTTTTTCTCTAAGATCATGTGTTCTAGTTCTTGTCTGCCATTACTCCTCCATGTTGGCACATGTCAAGATGTACTCATTACCACATGCTCCACACAACTTTCTTTGGTAGAAGTCTCTCATTATAACTTCAATATGCCTTCAGTTCTGTTAATTTGTTCTTTCAACAATCTTCAGGCGTGGGAAAAGTTGCCTTCTTTAGACTTCCAATTTGGATCTGAAGGAAACTTAGTGGGACAACCCAAGTACTACCTTATGTAGCTATTTCTTATCCACTTTTCTCATACTACTTCTTAAAATTCCAGACAGAGAGAAAAACACAGGTCTCTTCTTTTTTGGATTCTTCCAGTCACATATTATATTAGCATATAAATCTATAGTATGCCTTTCAATATTCTATTTTTCCATTGATCCATCTCCAATAGCCATCTCAACTCTTTAACTTCTGTGGAACTTCATGAAGCTTATAAAACAAACCAGCATATTATTACAGTATTTTTTTTTTTGGTATAAATGTCATCATACCCAAACTCTCTCATGATGCAGTTTTTACAATGCAAAGTTTCTAGGAATTAAGACTTGAAAAAACATTTTAACAAACCAATGTATCTTGCAAGAACATTTTTGCTTAGCCTCAGTTTCCCTAGGCAATGAGGGTAGGATGGCATCGTTTCTTGGACTGGGAAACCATATTGTGGAAAGATGTTTGGGGGCAAGACAGATATTTACTGTTCAATACTTTGAAATATTATACAGCAATGAAAAGGTTAATACATACATTCACAAATACACATAGCATTAGCAATGACAAGAATGGTAATGTCATCCTTAATGTAGATAATGTCATAAAAATAAAGAAGTACAATCTTTCTGTACTTTGTGCTAGTGATAGTGGTGGTCATGTCAGAGAGTTTATGGGATGACTATATTTATACATATGGACAGAAGAAAATATAGCTCTTCTTTTAAGAAAAAGTATAAAGAATTAGAAATACAAAAATAATTATTAAAATTAGCATTTATAATATTAAGAATAAAAGTCAGCAGAAATCACAAATTAAAAAAAAACTGCATTAGGGTCTTCCAGAGAAAAAGAACCAACATGATATATAGAGATATATTTAAAAGGAGATTTATTATAGAAATAGGCTCATGGGATCGTTGAAGCCAAGAAGTCCTACAATCTGCTGTGTGCAAGCTGGAGAACCAGGAAAGTTGGTGGTATAATTTGGTCCAAGTCCGAAGGCCTGAGAACCAGAGGAATAATGGTATCACTCAAATTCCACGGCTGAAAACCTCACAATTGGGGGAGGAGGGTCACTTATGCAAGTCCCAGAATCCAAAGGCCTGCAAACCAGAAATCCTGATGGACATTCCAGCTCAAGAAGATTAGAAATAGAATACCTCCCTCCTCTGCCTTTTTGTTCTATTCTTGCCTTCAACAGACTGGATTATGTCTGCCAGCAATGGTGAGGATGGATCTTAACTCAGTCCACTGATTCAAATGTTATTCTCTGCCTGAAACACCTTCACAAACACACTCAGAAATAACATTTTACCAGCTATCTGGGCAGCCCTTCTGTATCAAGTTAACATATAAAATTAGCTGTCATACTGACAAATAATACAAAACTAACAAATTCAGAAAAATATTATAATACTTATATCAACTGCTTGGAACAGTTACAGTGCACATTTTTACTATATTTTTTTTTGGCTAAAAATTCCCTTATTACTTCTTCTTATACTTTATAGTACCTAACAATGTCTTTCAAAGCTTATGTACATGGGGGGGGGGCAGTTAAAAAGTTGTTTACTGAAGTATAATTCACTCTTTTTAAGCATATAGTTCTGTGACAAATCCATACTATCATGCAAATTTCATCAAAATCAAGATAGGGAATATTTTTTACAGATCTAAAGCGTTCTCTCATGCCCTACCTTAGTTCATTTGGGCTGCTATAACAAAATACCCAAAATACCTCAGACTGGGTATCTCAGAAAGAACAGAAATGTGTCTCTTATGGTTCTAGAAGCTGGCAAGCTCAAGATCAAGGTGCACGGTCATTCAGTGTTTGGTAAGATCCCACTTCATTTTTCCTGTAACGTAACATGGGAAAAGGGCAAGGGAGCTTTCTTGCACCTTTTACAAGGGCACTGATTCCAAACATGAGAGCCCTGCTCTCATGACCTAATGTGACCTACTAAAGACCCCAGCCAAATATTATTACCTTGTGGGTTAGAATTTCAATATATGAATTTTGACGGAACACAAACAATTATACCATAGCATGCCTTTAGTTAAAACTTCTTCTCATCCTGAGTACCTAGCAACCATCTGTCTGTGTTCTGTATCCATAGCAACAACAAATGCAAAACTCAGTTCAACTCTTCACAAGATTGACTTAACACTACACAAAACAGACCTAGGAGAGGAAGAAACATGCCCATTTCCAGGAATAATTTCTAATTATATCAATCTGTTATTTTTGTATACATGATATTCTGTATTCAATAAAAAAAATGATAGGACATCACAAAAAAAGAGGAGGGGGAAAGTAACAAGTTTCCAAGCAATCAAAAATATCAACTTCAAAGATGACCTGATGTTGGTATTATAAAAGAAAAAAAAATTAAATAATTATGATTGATTACAATAAAAACTTGAGTGAAAAAAAGCAGACAATGTGAAAAGATGTAGAATCTCTGCAGAAAGATAGAAACTATATAAAATAGTCAAATTTAATTGCTTGGCCTAAATAACATGTTAATGGAAATGAAGAAATGTCCTTGATAGTTATTTAAGTACAAATTAGTTGAGGAAAATATACCAACAAATTAGAAGAGATATCAATAGAAATTACCTAAACTGATAAAGAGAAAAAAATGAAAAATAATAAGCATCTTAGATTGTGGAAACCGTATCGGTTTCATAATTAAGTAGTTAGAATCACAGAAGAAGAAAAAACAGAGAAGAAGGAATCTTTGAATGAATAATGACATAAAAGTTTCTAAAAATAAAGTCACTATATCCTAAACCCACTAAGTTCAGAAAACCCCAAGCAAGATGACAAAAAAGAACAAACCTAGAAACATCATACTCAAGCTACTTAAACCCAGTAACTAAGAGAAAATTTTGAGGGCAGACTCCCAAAATCTTACATCATACACTGGGAAAAGAAAGAAAAAATTAAATTGTGTATTTCATCAGACACTATACTCTGCAACTACAAAGACAATACAATGGCATCCTTAAAGAAAAGAAAATCATCAACTCAAATTCAGTATCAGGAGCAAATCTTTCAAAATTAGAAGAAAATTATTTTTTTTCACAGATTCTGGTATGAAAAGCTTAAAGAATTTATTACAGACTCAGAGTGGTTAAAAGATGAATTATTACAAGAAAAAAATGTTAACGCAAGTTCTCCAGTCATAAGGTATGAGATTTATATAAGACAATGGGTTTTCAGACCAAGTTTGGGAGGCCCCAAATGACACTGCTAGGCTGAGGTTTCTTTGGCTCAGGGTCATGGTCCTCAGTGAATTTTCAGTCGCAGAACAAAATATTATATCAAAACACTGAAGCTTTTCAGTCTAAATTCTTTCCGCCCCTTCAAAAAGTGATTCTACTTACCTAAAAGTTTTCGAGAAAAGCGGCGTTCATTACTACAGGTGGTACAGGCCTTGGTAAAGGAATAACAAGTCCTGAGTCCAGCCCAGGTGCTCAGTGTGTGATAGCCTGACAGAAGATTGATGTTTTGAAAACTACTGCAGAACAAATTTCTTCTCAAGCTGTAGATAAGATTCATGCAATTCAGTGTGATGTGAGAAACTCCAAAATGGTCCTATACACTGTGTCGGAACTGATCAAAGTCACAGGACATCCTGATATTGTGATAAACAATGCAGCAGGGAATCTGATTTCTCCCACTGAAGACTCTGCTAATGCTTGGAAGAACATAACAGACTTGGTACTAAATGGCATGGCCTTTGTGACACTAGGAATTGGGAAGCAACTAATTTATTGCTATTACAACCAAGTACTTCTGTCAGAGCAGGAGTTGAAGGAGTTGAACAAGTTTCTTGCAGCTGAATGATGTAAATATGGAATATAATTCAATGTGATTGAACCTGGGCCTATAAAAACCAAAGGCGCCTTTAACTGCCTTGACCCAACTGGAGCATTTGAGAAAGAAATGATTGACAGAATTCCCTGTAATCAGCTAGGAACTGTGGAAGAACTTGCAAACCTTGCTGCTTTCTGTTGTAAGATAAGTTACTCTGTAAGTTATAGGAGAATACTTGGAAGTCATTCTTACACTAGTAATCTTAGCAATAATTTAAACGCAGATGACAATAAATAAGGACAATCTCACATACTGCTCTATACCCAAACTAAATTTATCTCTAACTCAACATAATTTTAACACCATCCCAAAACTGCCTCTGGTCTCTCCAAAGTGCCACAAACAAAAGAATTATGGGAAAGAATTTGAAGAATAATCTGGTCTCAATCAATTGTAGTTAAAATATCTCAGTTTTGGAAATGTTACAGGAATATAAGATCATGGGTATGTCCTTGAAAGGGGTTTGTTTAGAGGAGGGGCCCTGAAACAGAAATCTAATATCTATCTACCTATATACACTCTCAAACATACCCACACACACACCCACTCCCTCCACATACATATGTGTCTCTGTTCAATTTCTTAAAGTAAATGTTACTACACTGTATTTTAGAATAGTTTTAGATTTATAGAATTATTGAAAATTTGTTACCTAAAGTTCCTGTACATCCCAAACACAACTACCCCTATATTAGCATCTTATATTAGTATGGCACTTTTGTCACAATTAATAAACCAACAGTGATGTTTTATTACTAAAGTTAATACTTTAGATTTTCTCATTTTTCCTAAATGTCACTTTTTCTGTTAAAGGATGCTACCCAGGAAACCACATTGTATTCAGTTGTCAAGTGTCCTTAGAGTTCCCTTTACAACAGTTTCTCAGACTTTGCTCCTAAGTCCTTGATAATTTCAAGCAGTACTGGTCAGGTATTTTGTAAAAGAGCCTTCTATCAGAATTTTTCTGATATTTTTCCATTATTAGATTGGGAGTTGAGGAAAACAGGATGACAGGAGTAAAGTACAATTCTCATTACATCCCACCAGACTAGGTACTATCATTGATTTATTAATTTTATGTTAATCTTAGGTCAACTGGATTGAAGTACTGTTTTCAGGTTTCTTCACTCTGAAGTTACTCTTCTTACCTTTCCATATTGTACTCTGGAAGAAATACATTAAATACGCTATTCTTAAGGAATGTGGAGTTATACTCTATGTTCTTCATGGCAGATTAGCTACATAAATTATTTGAAATTTTTCAGCATGGAAAATTATTCCCTTTTCTCCCATTTCTTCATGCAACCATTGTTTTACGTCACTATGGAATCATGGTATTTATTTTATACATTGACTTATATTCCAACACTACAATTTATTCTGCTGTCAAACAGTTTTGGTTTAGGCATTGAAAGTTCTTTTTTTTTTTGGCAATAGACTCTCTTTCTCTTGGTTCCAGTATCTTTTTTTTTACATTCCCATCACTGAAGGATTCTCTTTTTTTATTTTTGTTGTTGTTTTCATGTGTTATGACTTGTTTTTACACTTTCTTACTTTCTGGAACTATAAGATTTTGCTGCCTCATCCTTTATATTAGAAAACTAATATAAATTAATTTCCTAATGAAAATAGATACAAAAATCATCTAGAAAATATTAGCAAACTGAATCTAGCAATAAATGATTATAGATCATAACCAAGTAGAATTTTTGGCAGATATGCAAGGTTGATTCAACATATGAAAATTAGTGACAATAGGGGCCTCCCCGGTGGCACAGCGATTAGGTGCTACGCTGTGGAGCTGTAGGCAGAGGCGACCCGAGTTTGATGCCCATCTGTGTAGATTCCCACATGGCGGGACAGACCTCTCCTGCCTCGCCTGCTGCTTCCCTCAGCAGTGTGTTTCTGTCACTCTGCCTCTTCTGCTTCCCACTCTGTCTCTGGTGAACCCTTTCACCGCCCCACCCTCTGGTCTGTACCCCAGCTTGTATGCATAAATAAATACATCTTTAAAAAAAGAAAATTAGTGACTATAATATACCATAATAACAAGAAAAAATTACATGATCAAAGCAATAGATGCAGGAAAAAGAAATTGCAAGACTAATACTCTTTTGTGATTAAAAGAGGGGGACTAAATTAGGAATAGGAAATTCTTAATCACTGGCACAAACTAAAAAAAAGGTATCTATGAAAAATGCCTGTGTATTTTGCTGAAAGATAATATTTAACCTTACGCTTATGAACAAGACAGGGATGTCTACTCTTGCCACTCTACATTGTCCTGGAGGTGCTATCCAGTGTGATTAGGTAAGAAATATAAACAAAGATCATCCAGGTTGGAAAGAAAGAAGTAAAACTTTTTTTGTTACAGATGACATGATCTTATATATAGAAAATTCTAAAGAATCAAAAAAAAAATTACAGCTTATAATGACTTCAGTAATTGTAGGACCCATGATTAATACACCCAAATTAATTGTGTTTCCATACTCTAGCAATTATCAGAAAATTAACTTAAACAACCATTTACTATGATGTAGGTGAAACAGGAATAAATCTAAACAAAGAAATGGAAGATTTGTACATGAAAATTAAAAAGATCAATTGAAAGAAATTTCTAAAAAAATTAAAGGACAAAACATACTGTGTTCAGGGACTGAAACACTTAATATTGTTAAGAGGGCAGCAGTCCTCAAAGTGATCTATAGATTGAATCAAAATCACAGTTGTCTTTTTGCAGAAGTTGACATGCTGATTCTAAAAGGCTTATGAATATGCAAAACACTCAGAATCGCAAAGGCAACCTTGAAAAGACAGAACAAAATTGGAAACCTCACATTTCCTAATTTCAAAACTTACTGTAAAATTACAGTAATTAAGATTGTGTTACTGGCATAATGATAGACATATGGAACAATGGAAGACAATTAATTGTCTAGAAATTGAGATTTATGGTCAATTGATTTTTGACAAGGGTATTAATGCAATGCTTTGGGTAAAGGCACAGTCTTTTTAACAATGGTGCTGGAACAACTGGATTTCCACATACAAACAAAGGAAGGTGGACCCCTACCTCATACCACATACACAAATTAACTTAAAGTAGTTCAAAGACCTAAATGTAAAAGCTTAAGTCTATCTACTTCTTTGAAGAAAACATAAATGTAAATCTTTATGACCTTGGATGGGACTATAATATCTTAGATATGTGTAAAACACAAGCAACCCCCCCCCAAAAGAAAACCAGATAAAGTAGATTTCATTAAAATTAAAAACTTTTGTGCATTAAATTACATTATCATGAAAGTAAAAAGACAACAACCTATAAAACAGTGGCAAATCATCTATTTGATAGCATATGGAACATATGTCATGTATCTGATAATCCTTTGTTTTTCAGAGCTCCTACAGTTATTTTAGCCAATATTTAGCTTTATTTTTAAAATTTTATTTCAGTGGGGTAACAAGTGCCTGAAAGCTTCCCACTGTGCCCCTATTCCTGATACACAGTGAAGTTCTGTGATTCTACTGACAGATTTGTTCAGGGCAAGTAGATCCTCCTCCTCACCTGATGCACTCATTTCTTTTATTTCTTTGAATGACATTTTTAAATGCTCTGCAGTGATGACAAATGTTAAAACCGCACAACAGAGAAGTAACAATAAGATTGTTCTTGTCATCCATCAATAAACCATCGCCACCAAACTTCAGTTCATTTGGACCATGATCTAACCAAGCATTCTCAGTTTACTTTGATGCAATCACAACACTTTAGAAATCTGGGTTGAACAGAAAACTTCATTTGCAGTTTCACTGATTACTTTGGTTGCTCTTCTCTTTTCTTTCTACTTTCATATTAATATTCATAATCATAACTCCACTTATGAGAACATTCACTCCTCTTTAATCATCATCTTATATTTTAGAGTCTCGCATAATGGAATCAGACATATCTATTTGTTAAATACTTTGACCTCTTCCTTTCTGAATTCCAGGAAAATAGAGTAGCAACTAAATATTTCAGTTCATGTAAACCTACAGTTATCTTTTTTTATAGTTATATATATATATATATATATATATATATATATAACATCTTTATTCATTTTTTTTACAGTGTTTGCTTTCTTTTCTCAGGTGTAGTCCACCTAGAATTTCCACCACCAATTCACCTGTGCACCATCACCAGAGATCCTTGTGTTCGCCCCGCCCTCATTTGGAGCCCTCTCCTCCCCTTTCCTCCACAGAATGTCTCTGAATTATAGTTGTCTGTTTAATTTTGTTTTGTTGTTTTTTTAAATTATTTTTTTCCTTAATCCCTTGCTTGGTTCCCCTATATTCCTCCTATAAGTGAAACCATCTGATAGTTTTCTTTCTCCTTCTGACTTACTTCATTGAACATAATCCCTTCTAGCTCCATCCATGCTGCTGCAAATGGCAATCGTTTATTTTTTTGATTGCTGAATAGTATTCCATTGGTAAAAGTTTACTATTAAAAAAAAAGTGAATTAGATTAAAAAAAAGTGCATCCACCTCCTTGCAGCTAATTAGAAAACAGCAAGCACTACTTTGCCTGAAGCCTGTCTCTATCAAGCCCCCATCCCTGGGCCCCGTCCAACCCTGCTTCTGATGTTACATGCCTGCATGTTCTTTATTCCCTCAAAGAAAACAATGTGTTTACACTCCATTAGTTTCATAGGGCTAACATAATACAACACAGCTTAAATGGTTTAAAACAACAGAAATTTATCATCTTACTGTTTTAGAGGCTGAAAGTTTGAAATCAATGTATCAATAGGGCTGTACTTCCTCTGAGACTCTGGGTAGAATCCTTGCCCTCTGCTGGTAGCCAGCAATCCTTAGCCTTCCCTAGCTTTCAGTTGTGCACTCTCATTTCTGTCTCTATTTTTTTCTTTTTAAAGATTTATTTTTATTTATGCATACAGGAAATGAGGTGTAGGCCAGAGGTGCGGGGTGTGGGGGTGAGAGGATTCACCAGAGACAGAATGGGGAGCAGAACAGGAGGATCCACTGAATACACTGCTGAGGGAAGCAGTGGGAAAGACAGGAGAGGTCTGCTGCACCATGTGGATTAGCTCCTTGGCTGGGGATTGAACTGGTGTTGCAGTGGCTGGGGATAGCTTGATAGTGCTGAGATTTTAACCCTTGTGCCACCATGGAGGCCCCCTTTCTCTCTCTTTTCATATGGCATTCTCCCTGTCTGTCTCTATCCGTCTCTTCTTTTTTATAAAGACACCAGTCATACTGAATTAGGGCCTAGCCTAAAGACCTAATCTTTACTCAATTATAGCTTCAAAGACCCTCTTTCCAAATAAGGTCACATTCACAGGTACTGAAGGCTAGGACCTCAGCATATCTTTTTGTGTTACACAATTCAATTCATAACATATTGCAAAGCTGGAACTCAAACATGATTAAATCTAAAATCACCCACCCCCCCCCCTCATTTTTTTCAATTACTTTGATAAGCATCACTGCAACCATTCTCTCTAAACGGCATCTTCCAAAGGCACAGAGAATTGCTGGAGATGATGAGACATTTTAGGGGAACTAAATTCTAATTAACTTTGTGACTGATTAACTTTGTCAATGTTTTTCAGGAAATAGGGGAAGGATTTAAAGATGAATGCAGGTTGTCACAGGTGGCAGCAGATGAGGACCCAGATGCTTACAGAGCCTTTCACCTCTCAATGCAATATGAATTGTTTACAGTCAAAATATAAGAAAAACTTCAGGAAGTCATGAGATACAACTAACAACTAACTTCTTTTTTTTTTCTGTTTCCCACCCACTTGGTAGTAAAAAAGAGTAGGAAATAAGAATATAAGTAGAATTAAGGTAATAAAAGGTCATAAAGAAATTATACCTAATCAGTTCTGGAACAAGATTTGTCTGTATATTTCTAACATTCCATAGCACTTTATTATTTTAGAAATAAAATACATTGTCACATACAATGAAGAATAGTAAAACTTTCTCTTGGCAATATTAGACCTAGGCATTGCTCTGAAATGAAAAGTTGAAATAAATCTAGACATTTTCTAAACTCAACATCCCAAACTTAGTAAAAGGCACATCACACTTTTGTACTGGTGTTGGAACGGCCAGAGCAACTGAGCACCCCACTCCCCAGACCTGGGGTGGCCCATGCCATCTGTTCCATGACGCTTTTCTTTGCCACTTCCTCCACCTTCTCCCCAACCAAGGTGTGGGTCCAACCTCTGTGCACTCATGTCAGCCACTACCCAAGCCAGCACGAACAATCCAGTGCGGCCACACCCTGAACTATACCCCCTGAGGCCTCTGTGAGGGGCATTGCTGCATTCGAGGTTTAAAAGCTGGAAGGCTCATGGCTGGAGAGTGTTTCTTGGTACAACATGTGGGGACTTGCTCATTTCTCTCTCCCCCACCGCCAGCACCCCGCTCTCATCTCACTGCCTGTTAATATATTCAGTAGCTTTTTCTCCCTGTGTATGGTTTTGAGTAATGTTCTGCAGTTGTGAGCTCATGAATGGGGACCCTCAAACTGGGTCACTCCCGTTTTCCTCCAGGTTTGCTAGGTTTTGTTACAGGGCAAAGGGTCTAAAATTTATCATTTGGGGGGGCCTCCTTGGTGGTGCAAGGGGTTAAGTCTCAGCCTATGAAGCTATCGCCAGCCACTGCAGCAAGAGTTCAATCCCCGGCCAGGGAGCTTCCCACACGGCACAACAGACCTCTCCTGTCTCACCACTGCTCCCCTCAGCAGTGCACTTCAGTCACTCTGCCTGTTCTGCTCCCCACTTTGTCTCTGGTGGATCCTGTCTCCCCTGACACACACCCCGTTATCTTTGGCCTACACCCCAGCTATTGTATGCATAAATAAATAAATCTTTAAAAAATAAAAAAAATAAAATTCATCATGGGGTCAGCAGCTCCAACAATGAAGAGAGCAAGTCCATGTGCATCACTCCTCATTAAAGGCTCCCCAAATGGCTGCTCAGCTTCAACCCCTACCCAGCAGCCTCCTTGCTTAAGGAAGGAGTTGAGACCCAGGCACAGTGCACGGGTCTTCCGAGCATGACTGGGCAGTGTATGGAGGTCAAGGGCCAGAATCAAGTCCCAGTGCTCCTGCCCCCTTGAATAGGGGTGGAAAGCTCAAGAGCCCTGGGCTGCTCCAACAGTTGCACTTGCTAACACTAAGTAATATATTTATCCAACCATCTGTCCTTACCAAGTGAGAAAATAGAATTGTAAGATAACCAAATTATAAGGGGGACAACCTTCTTACCGCCTCAGGTGTACCCTGGAAGTGCTTCAGAGGTGCGTGAACAATGGGCCCCTGGGATCCGGGCCTGGTTTGCACCTATTCCCTCTTATGCAGGGACGGGTGGCACAGTGCAGGCTTGGGGTTTCCAGTCCCAGGCCCTTCCAGGGCCCCATTCATAGCATGAGCTCTGGGAGGCTGAGGACACTGTGATTCAGGGTCTTGATGCTGGCACCCTGCGCCTGGCCCCCTAGTACGGTACAAACAGCAGGCACTTCTGCTTCCGGCTTCCCCGTGCTGATGGCTGCTGCATCAGCTTCACCCTGCAGCCACCAGGCAAGAGACGCCAGCAGAGCAGCACCATGGTCCTGAACCTCCAGCCTGCGCCCCTCCACCAAGCTAAGTAGCTGAGCGTCCTCCAGTAAAGGATGAAACTTCCCACTTGCTGGAAACAAGGGGAGGAGTGGAGCGGCTGTGGTGCGCCGCGCTCTTCTGGTGAGCTCTCTCTATGGTGGACAGTGGCATGCGAGACTCTGGTCCCTACGGCTTCAGCCCTGGCCACTAGATGTTCTTGCACATGTGGGCCACCTCTGGTCCTTGCAGCTCCAGTCCCTGCACTCCGGCCCAGGTGGGCCAACCCGCTCTATGCATGGCTGACCTTTCTTCATGTGGGATGCCAGCTCCAGCTTCTCTGTAACAGGCCAGCCACCATCTTCAATGTGCAGCTTTTAGGTAGGACTCTACTGGCTTACAAATTCATTCTAATTCTCTATCTGGAAATTAGAAGTGATGTCTCCCTCCCTCCCTCCCTCCCTCTCTCCTTCTCTCTCTCTCTCTCTCTTGTTGTTTCTCCCCATGTATCTGTTTTTGAGTCTCGACCCACTGTCTTAAGCACACAGGTGACGACCCACCAACCAGTCATCGCTCTTTCCTCTGGGTTTGCTGCACTTCAAAGGGAAAGATTTTTTACAAACCCATTACGACTTGCCTGAATTTAGAATATGCATGAACACATAAAAAGTATCCACAAATGCCTCCTTAATGATTAAACAAATTAAAGGATTCTGGAAATAATGGGTATTAACTCCACTTTAAAATTCATGCAGTCCTAAATTTTACAACTGTTTTTCTTTTAATGAAAATTAGAAAAGGAATGTAAAACCATTTAAAATTGCACATATAAATGTTAGTTATTAATACAATTAACAAGTTGATTAATGACATTTTTCAAAAAAAAAAAAAACGAGAGCTTCCCCCCCCCCCTTTAGGTCATTTATTATTTCTCTTCTGAGGATAATTTGAATTTTTCATTTAATTTTATCTCTGGTTCATTTTGTAAGATGACTTTTAGAATGTCTTTTATGTGAAATATGTTTTGCTGAGAGCAAAATTTATGTAATTGTGTTCATATTGCAGGACTTAAAATATATGGAATAATAAAATAAGGTTCACCATAGTTTGAATATATATGTATACTTTGTAAAACTCTATAAAATCTCTGCTGTTGAACAGTGAGTTAACAAATTTAAAGTTAAATATTTAAATTATGGTAATATTTAAATAAGAACATTCTTTTTTATATTTTAATTAATTTATTTAATTTATATTTTTTACATTGTGTATTACCCCTGGGTAACCCACCACCAATTCACCCGTGACCCATCACCATCGTCTCTTGTTCCCTTTTCTTCCCCATTTTGAGCCCTTATCCTCCCCCTCCTTTCTAGCATGATCCTTTCTAGCTCCATCCAGGTTGCTGCGAATTGCATGTTTATCATTTTTGAATGCTGAATAGTATTCCATTGTGTGTATGTACCTCGTCTTCTTGATCCAATCATCTATTTTTGGGCATTTGGGTTGTTTCCATACCTTAGCTATTGTAAACAGTGCTGCAATAAACATACGGGTGCATGTATCCTTTTGGATTACTGTTTTTGTGGTATTGCCAGGTCGTACGGAAAGCTCCATTTTCAGCAGTTTGAGGAAACACCATACAGCTTTCCATAGTGGTTGGACTATTTTGCTTTCCCACCAGCAGTGTAGGAGAGTTCCCTTTTCTCCACATCTCACCAGCATTTGTTGTTGCCTTAAACAAGAACCTTCTTTCAGTGAGATTAGGTATTTGAAAAGAAGTGTCATAATAGGAATTTGAGAGAGTGAAGGAGAACTATGCTTCCTAGTTAAACACTATTTTATTGGAAAGGGGATAACCTCAGGGATCCTGGTTATTGATGGGAAAAGAAATAGAAGTACAGGCAGAAGCAAGGGTAATTTCAATTAAAGACAGAAGTAAATTCAACTTCTCCCCTTTCCATTTCTTCTTCGATGCTCAAAACTTGCTCTCACCTAGATTATTACAAGTCTCCTCTTTAGCTTCCATGCCTCTAAGTCTTGTCCCTCTGTAAACCATTTTTTAATGATACAACCAAAATCGGAATTATTTTGCTATAATGTAAATATGATTGTATTACTCCCATGTCTAAAACATTTTAATGACTATCCATGTCCTACAAAATGAAGGCCAAACTTGTTACTATGATCTTTATGACTTACCACACTCATGCTTTCTCTCTAGCCTTATTTCTCATTATCTTTTTGCTCTCTGCAACCATCAAAATCCACCTTTCAAGTTCCAGAATTTCTCAGTGAACTGATCAGCATTCCTCAGTTATTCTCTGTCCACTCTGAGTCCTTTTCACATGCCAAGTGTCTAATAATCTTTTCAAGATCTCTCAAGGCACAATTTAGTAACCAATTTATGTGATCCGACACATCAGACTTGAAAACTTCTAATGATGTTTCAAGGGTCAGTTCAGTGCTAACTATACTCTGAATCCTTGACTTCTCCAGGCAGTTAATCTCTTTTCCTTTGCTCCTGCTGCACTATGCACATTGGTCAATTATGCCTTTAACTTTACTCATTTCAGTTCTTTGACTGCCTCACTGTGCTGTATGTACAGCATCTTAGCAATGGGCTTAATACAAAGTTGATGCTCAATAAATACTTTTTGAATGATTAAGTGTATCAATAAATCAACTAATAAATAATCACAAGCTATTTAAATAATGACAGCCAAGGAAGACATCTTACTACAAGGAATCACAAGCTCCCAAAACAATAGCAGTTGATACTCAGATTAGGAGAAGAAAATGAAGAAAAAAAAACTTACCATTTTAGCGTTCATAATTTAGTAACAAGATCTGTTATTCATAGTATAATAGCTAGAAGCAAATTAATGTTTGTATCTACAGCACAGATTTCTGAGGATATCTAGGGTTGAATTAATCTACAGTGGTTAATTATGGCAATTAATTTTGAGCAATTCATATGCTAAAGTGATTACATACATACAAATACTAAAATAAATTGTTTTTTTCTAAATGTTATGCAAATATTTATAATGAGTACCAAGATTGTCTTTCTTTGGGGTTGCTATAACAGTAACAAAGACTGGGTGGTTTACAAACAACAGAAATTTATTTCTCATAGTTCAGGAGGTTGGGAAGTTCAAGATCACATCACTGGCAGATTCAGTGTCTGGTAAGACCCTGCTTCCTAGTCCATAGATGGCTATTTTCTCATTCTGTTCACATAGGGCATGTGAAGCTCTTTACAAGAGAGCATTAGGTATTTAAATACATTACCTCATCTCACTATTCCTCATGACTTACTACCTCTCAAATACTCTTATTTCCTAATGTCATCGCATTGAGGGTTGGGATTTGAACATATGTTCTCAGCTACCCTCATCAGGGGTTAGAGTGGAAAGTTTCCCCTTTACTGGTGGATGCCCAACAGCTTAGCTTGGTGGGAGGGTGCGGGGAGTTTCTGTTGAAACTGTTTCCTGAAAAAACCTAAATCTCAGGGTCATAGTGCCACATTGATGGTGTCCCTAGCCTGGTGGCTGCTGGATAAAGCTGATGCAGTAGCCATGAGCACCGGGCAGCGAGAAGCGGAAGTACCTGCAGGTTGGACCGTACTCGTGGGCCAGGCACAGGGTGCCACCATCAAGACCCAGAATCTCAGTGTCCGCATCCCCCCATCTTAAGTCCCTAAGTAACAATGATGAGCAGGGTCAAATGTACATCCTATTCCCCAATCGTCCTTGGAGTTTGAGCATGTTAAAAACTTTTCCTGTCCTAAGCCTATTTTAGGGTTGTTTGTTCATGAGGTGAAGAGCCTAATCAGACTCTCTATAGACACAAGTTTAAGTCAACCTCTCACCCCCAGCAGAATCTCCTGCTAAAACAATTGAGTCTCTGGACATTTAGCACTGACAGTGATTAATAACTCAGCGAAACAAGCCAGAAAGAAAGAGAAAAATATCGAATGGTTTCACTTATAACAGGACTATAAGGAAACCAAATAGGAGAGAGACACTTGGGGGGGTGGGGGGAGGGGGAGGATAAGGGCACAAAATGGAGTAGAAAAGGACACAAGGGACCACGGAGATGGGTCATGGGTGAATTGGTGGTGGGTTACCCAAGGGGAATACAAAATGTAAATGATATAAATAACAATAAAAATATATAATATTAAAAAAGTAGTATATTCCTAAAAAAAAAACTCACCACCTTCTAAGAAAGTGTTCCTCTTTTTTTAAGCAGTTAAAATTATTAAACTATTCTCTGTGTTTTGAACCAAAATTTGCCTTTCTGTAACTTCTACTCAAAAGCTAATTTACATACTGGGCTTAATTAATGAACAGACACATGTCTAAATTTCTTCAGTGATATTTTGCAACTTAGAATTTATAACCTGCCTCAGGAAGTGTTCTGTTGAAACTATTTTCTGAAAAAAAAAAAAAACAAACTAAATCTCAAACAACAAAACACATTAAATGTAAATTGAACAGTGCTCTTGAGCAGAAAATTAAATTGGTTCCATGACATGGGTTTTAAAGAAGCCCATGTAATGTAAACAGTGCTGCAAGTGACTGATAAACCTGTAAACTCAATTGATACCCTACCTTGGTGATAACCAGTGGGGAAAATTAGAGTAATATGCATGAGCATATCTCATTCAAATACTTTGATTCTATTATCTAAGCAGAACCAGAAAATATTTTCAAGTAATTAATGACTCTTTAGACCAGAAATAGCAATAGAATATACACTTTTAAATGCCCTCCTTTTACTTTTATAAGAATGCCCTATTTACCATAATCTTAGGTTTAAAACTAAAGTTTGATGGTTCAGAGTTCGTTATTATAGCAGTCTATTTTATAAGTGGTGCAGAGAAATAAATAACAACTTACTCAGGACAATTTAAGGGGCACTAGAGAACAGCCATTGCCCCCACATCTGTTTATCAAGGGTTACTTGCATTTGGGACTTGTAGTATTATTTATTATTTCTAAGCTCATAAACATCAATAGAATTAGACAAATACACATTAAAATAATACAAGTAATGCAAAAATATGTTTAAATTCCTTACAAATCAAATAACAAATTTAAAGCATTTTTCAACTATGATATTGACTAGTTTCTTTTTTTAACAATATTTATTGTTGTTAAGAGCTTGGGAAATGCACCCTCTTATTTGCTTTAGATAGTAAAGTGACAGACTTTGGGTATAATCAACTAGAATGGTTATTGTACTGTCCGAAGAAGGATCAACAGGGGCTGTGGCAAATTATGAACAAAATGTCTACCAAATATAGTAAGATTTCTTTATTTCATCTATATTTTCCGGAAGTACAAAACCATCTCATGGGTTTGGCTGTCTAACTTAATGACTTAAATGGAAAGAAAAACTGAAGAATCAAAGAAGAGGAAAATCTCTTACTCTTTTGGCTGCTTCCCTATCCACTTTTGGGGGCATTATCTTCCCACTTTACTCCCCAAATTAAAGAGGGTGAATGATCATTTGATTTGTCAGATGCTAAGAAGGTGATTAAGTCACAAGTACTAATGAGCAGTAACTGTGATAAATGATCAGGAATCTCTTTATCCTTCTTCCTCTTACATGTGGCATCATCACAAAGTAAGGCTATCTAGCATATTCTTTCATATGGGCTTTTTTGCACTTAGGCCATCTTGTAATTTTGAGTTTAGTGAAAGGCTGGTTGTAAACTCAAGATTTAGGCTGAGGCACATGTCTGGTCTTTTCTTCTTTTCTAATGCACATACTCTAATTCAGAAATATGAGAGACCCTTGTATTTCAGCTTATATTACCTAGATAGTAATAACAGAGTGACATTTCACATTAATTTAGCATTTTTACACATGCATACAACTTTCTAACGAAATCTTCAGAGATGGCCTGGGACAAAGGCAGGATTTAGGTATCTCTAAACAATATGGACATACTACTACTGAACACCACTACAATTTTAATTTCAGATACCAAAGACCATTCTTCTTTATCCCAAAACTAACTTCTCAGTAGTAACTTTGAATAATGTGTCATTCTGATATGGTCTTAATTTCCTATTTAAATTGGATATGTATAAAAGCCTCACATTCCAGAATGCGATTGATGGACAATTACAAAGGGGTGGGGATGGAGGTAGTCTTGCATATGTAAATGGTTTTGAAACAGTGCTAAAATGGTACTAAGGACGGTGCCAAGGTGGGGAAAAGTCACTGTGTGTTCTCACCCATGCACTAACAATTGTAAGACCACTCAGCTGACGGAACAACAGGGCTTATTTAGCAAACAGAAGAATGGGGAGATGGGGTTGTAGGCACACTGCACATGGTATCCCTTCAGTCAGGCCGAGTGCAATAATGCACTGGGGTGGGGGTGAGGCAATCTGCAGCAGCATTAGGAACAGGTTCTTGATGTTGCAGGGTGAGGTCCACTGGGAGCTCCCCATGTTGGCTAGGAAATGCACTGGTCTCTCTGTCTGAGTTCCAGAGAGCCACAGCAAGGAGCTGGCCCATGGGGCCCAGTGCTCCTCTAAGCAGCCACATGCCAGGAGCCTTAACACAGCTGAATAAAATAATCAAGGAAATAAAAATATTAACTTTGTTTTTTTAATCTTACTTTCATAGAGATAATAATAAGATTTTCTGCTAATCCAAGACAAATTACTCCTTATAACATCTAGTCATCTGAATGAAGCAATGTAAAAATAGCACCTTGCTGAGATTACCTGGGTATCATCTCAGGGGGCACCTCTAAAAGTAGTAAGTGTTCATTTACAGCACAGTGAGCAAACTCCCTCCAAGTGATTAGTAAGAGTAAGCTGAGTACCTTTATTTGATCCAAATATAGCTTCACTTTAATTGGATGATTCAGTTCATTTGTTCTTCTATTTAGCTGACAATTACGATATATACATTATATGAATTACACCTTTTCAATAAAATGACATTTCCCTGTAAGGCAACAATGAACACAATTTATATTCTTTAATGACTGAGAAGGCACCTCATGATATGGTGGCAGGACCTCAGAAATATCACAGTAAATCTCAACTATCACAATGAGCATGAAAACAAAAGAGAAGAGAATAAAGTATTTAATTTAAAGTGTTGGGAAAACCAGGAATTCAGTATTGAATACAGTTACCCTTCAAAAGTGCAGGCCTATCACTGCACATCTATTAAACAGTAATAATCCCAAACATTGACCACACCAAACGCTGGTGAGGAACTGAATCAACAAGAATTCTCTTTCACTGACAGCGGGAATGCAAAGATGGTACCATCACTTTGGAAAGTTTGGCAGTTTCCTGCATAACTACACATATTCTTAACATATGATCCAATAATTGCACTCTTTGGCATTTATCCAAATGAGCTGAAAGTTATGCCCACACAAAAACCTGCACATGACTGTGTACAGTAGCTTAATACATAAGTAACAAAACTTGGAAGAATCAAGATATCCTTCAGTAGATGAATGGATAAATTAGTCATAGTTACAGACATGGAATATTATTCAGCGGTAAAAAATAGAGCTATCCAGTCACAGAAAAAAACACAGAAGAACCTTACATTCATATTACTGAGTAAAAGAAAACATTTCATTATATATTTATCAAAATGTATGGAAGTTGCAACATCAAGAGTGAATACTAATATAAATTATGCATCAAATTGAATTCCTGACCCTGAAATTGTGAAGATCCTGTCAGGACACACTCTTCCAGATCCTTTCTAAAAGCACTCCAATTGCTCCCCCCCCCCAATACACTTACACAAAAATTATCGTCATTCCTTTACTTTTTCCTTTGCCTGATATCTGCATACGTTTCTATGAGGTTTGTTTAAAAATTAAATAAAATCATTTGATATTGCTGTTTCCTTTAGTTGCCCATCTTGAAACTTTACATTTCCCTGAAGTCTGTTACCATTCCCTCACAGTATCATTCCAAACCTAGTTCAAATTTTCATACCCAACACTCTCATGGAATCATATATTCTTCACCCATGCCACTTACCATAGTTTTAGAATTCATATTTAGTTTATATGTACAAGTTTTTGATTAAATGATGTGTCTCTATTTAAGTGTATGTCCAGCATGTGATACTATAGATGAGAAAGAACAAGCAATCAGATATTTGGTGAATGAATAGGTAATTCAGTGAATAAACAATTTTTTTTTTTTAAGATTTATTTATTTATACATACAAGCTGGGGTACAGACCAGAGGTGTGGGGCGGCGAGAGGGTCCACCAGAGACAGAGCGGGGAGCAGAACAGGCAGATCAGAAATACACTGCTGAGGGGAGCAGCGGGCGAGGCAGGAGAGGTCTGCCGCACCATATGGGATGCTCCCTGGCCGGGCGTCGAACTCGCATCGCCGCTGCCGACAGCTCCACAGCGCAGCGCTTAACCGCTGCGCCACCAGGGAGGCCCAATAAACAATTTCTTATAAGAATTGACTGTTACTTATCTTCATTAAACACAACTCTTCCACCTTTTAATTTCATAAAGTTATTTTTTTCTAACCCTACAATTCCCCAAAGCTGCTTTACTGAAGACAATGTATGCCATAAGAACAAAAGCCAATTTTTTTGTACTTTATCTCAGTTTTTCCATGGCATTTGACATTGTTGACTGGTCCTTCAAGGCTACTTTAGGTTGCTTTTACTTTTTCAGTTTGCAAGAAATTTCATTACTCATTTTCATTTTCTACTTCTTAAATCACTGCTTCTTTATCTCTGTTTAAAGGTTTAGTTTCTGACTTTAGAATTACTGTTCTAAACTAACTACTCTGGTGAATTCTGTCTCAGGCCTTCAATTGTCTTCTCTAGACCGTAGGCTTTAACTATTCTATCATAAGAGCTAAAATTCCCTGATGCAAACTGTCTAATGAACATTTCTTTTTCCCCCATTTTTTCAAAGCCTAGACCCTTACACATAAAACCACAAAAACACACGCACATATACATGTGCCTGCAGACACAGAAGTCAGATGCCTGGAAAATTTTTGTTCTGATGAAAATCCTAACAGTTAAGAACTTGCTTCTTTTGGATTCTACTTAGCTCTTTTTGCATTATGATTGCATCTGAAATATTAGTTTATTTATAGAATATTCCTAAAGGCCAGATAATCTATTTATAATATCATAATAAAAGCTATAGCTAACTTTCACTGAGTGAATGACATTTTTGTTCTTTTTGTAACTCTAAGATTATCTTCAGGATAATATAATGTACTATGATATAATATAATAATAACTCTACCTTCAGGGTAATCAGCTTTCAATATTCTTTTTATTTCTTGACAAATCAAGGTGACATTTGAACAAACAATAAATTAAATTAGAAGTCGTAATTGGTACTACCCTGAAGGAAAAATCAATTTCTAATATATTATGAAGTTAAATAAAATTATCTCATATTGTAAGAGTTTTTGGAGTACTCGTTCTTAATACCATATTTCATTCTCTTCTACAACATATGTAGTTTTCCAAAAATTGTGTACTATGTAAGAATCTAAACTTTATTTTGCTCTCTGAACATATAATTATTCAATTACCCAGATCTTTACATTCTTCCTCTTTATTTCTCACATGTCTATTATTTTTAGCACCCACCTTTAAATTCTCAGTACTTCAGAGTACAAAATAATTTTTCAGTGCATGCTATGACCATAAACTCAAATAATCACATTTCCTTACCCTTATCTCATGTCATCCCTACCCACCTACTGCTAGGGGTCAACCAACACATCCTTTTACTCTCTCATACTAACATTAGGCCTTAGTGCACAATCCAGCACCATCTATACACTGCTATCTCATCATTTTTTGTGTGCAGTCATAAAATATATTAATAAACCAATGCCTTTTAAGACTACAAACTAGTTTGTAATATGGACCCTTGTAGGCAGCAATGTTAAGTCTTAAAAAGTGTGGCATCTTCGGTGATCTTTTCATATTATAGCACCATAGTTCAAAAAAAAATTTTATCTAATCAATATCACATATATAATGGGATGTATGTTCACAAACACTCTTAAGATAAAACAGCATTCTATGAAGGCCAATGATGATATAGGAATACATTTGTATGCTCATTTTATAAATGAGACAATTTTTAAAAATGAAATGAAATGTTTTTGGTGATAAAATATTTCTGCATCCTAATTGTGGGAATTACATGAATCTCCACATGTGCTAAAATGGCATGAGATGAAACATACATTATACCAATGTCAAATTCCTATCTTGATATTAAGTACTATGTAAGATACTATGTAACAACTGGGGAAAATGGGTGAGGGTGTTACAAGGGTACCCCTTGTAATATTTTGTGACCTCCTACGAATTTCTAGTTATTTTAAAACAAAAAACTAAAAAAAAATAGTCAAATGACTTGCTTATCAAAAAATTTATGTCCTAAAAAAAAATCCGTGTTTTCTGATGTATCTATCCAAGTCTGTGAAATATTTCAATATATAAAGGAAGAAGGTGTTGAACATGTTTCTTATAGTAGTGTCAAATAATGAATGCTTAAAGGTATTTCTAATCAATGACTTATTTTTCAGCAATTAAATTAGTGAATTAAACAAATAATGTCACAATACCTACAATATTATCAGACAAATAAGACCTTTGTTCTCATAAATTATGTTCATATGGGTAGAGTTGGGAATTTAAAGTAAATAAAGGAAAGAGCAAGAGGATATGGAATATAATGGAAGGAAGGCAGGAGAGAAGGAGAGTGGGAAAGAGGGAGGAAGCAAGGAGGGGGAAGAGAGGAGAGGAAAGAGGGAGGGAAGGAGGAAGGAAGGAGGGAGGGAGGGATAAGGGAGGGAGGAAGGGAGAGAGGGAGGAAGGAAAGAAGGAAGGAAGAAAGGAAAGAAAGATACTGGTTCATATAATGACTGGCAATTTATGAAATGATTGGTAGTTATAAAAATGTTTGATACAGAAACAAAAATTATGACGGCTCATGAGTAACATGCCAATGTGAAGTGGGAAAGTACATCATAGAATGCACACTATATCAATAAAGAAAAATAAAATACACAGAAAAAGACACGTAGAAGTAAATATATAAGTATGTTTATACCATTTGTACAACATACTATAATTATATTTTCCCTTTTCTACAGAATGAGCAAATTTTAATATAATTTAATAATTAAAAAATAACATTAAAGTAAACTAGATTGTATGTGGAGGAGCTGATATTCAAACTCAGATCTCCTAATCCTGAATCTAGTACAATTTTTAGTACATAAAGCTTCCTATGAGAGGACAAAAATGGATTGAAACCATTCATACATAAAATTAGCAATAATAACATCAATAAAGCAGGCTGTTACAGAGTCAAAGCTGCTAGCCCCTGAGTGGATGTAAGAATGTCCTGAGTATCTGAAGGAAATTAAGAAACAGACACTAAAGTTGCTTCAAACCTAGCAAGTATTAGGCTTGTTCATTTTAGCAAATTTGCTATTCTGTCAACATTCGCCTTTTTTTTAAGCCAGTGCTTCGTTTTGTCATTTTTTTTTTAATTTGGAGAAAACTTACATCCAGGAAAGTGAGTAAAACACTGTAATGTTGCATGTCTAGTTGTATGACATATGTATAGATGAAGACTACAGACATATCCACATTCTCTCACGTTCCAGCATGTTCCTTCCCATTATAAACACCCTATCCAGAAGAAGCCAATAGTCTTACTTCAGTTACAATGGGTTAATTTGACCAGTTTTTTAATTTTCTAAAAACGGAATCATAAAGTATGTGGCCTTTGTGTGTGGCTCCTTTCAGTCAACATTATATTTGTAATACTGATTCAAGTGTTTTCAGGAAGCAGTATTTATTAATTTTCATTACCTTATAATGTACCTACAAGGTTTATTTACACACTTCTTATTTACACTCTTGATACTCATTTGAATTATTTCCAGTTTGCTCCTTCAATGAAAAAAGCTGTTATGAATATTCTGGTAACTGCCTCCTGGTAGACTTGTGCCCTCTTTTTTTAGACAAGTATTGGAATAGCGTAGTTGAGTAACAGGATAGCTGCATATTAAGCTTTAGTCAAAGAAACAGAAAAGTACACACTTTTAAAAGCCAACCTAGCAATGGGAAACTATAAACTCTATTTTACAATAATCTAAATCAGTCTTGAAAATAAGGCCTTCTTGAGGAAGTGTACGGAGGAATCTAGCTAATTATATAACCTTGCATTCAATTCACTGCTGAATTTCATGTATGATTTATATAGGCAAGCGATTCTGGTTTGCAGAAACATTAAATACCACATTTCACAATACCCACAATCTTCCTAGTAGAGAAAGGACTGTAAATCAAGTACACAGTATGTATTTGGTGCTTTAAAACAACATCTCACAAAACATTACGTTCCTTCACGAATTATTATTACCTCATAAAGTAGAAGAAAACATAGTTGGGTTGTGCCACCAATTTCCCTTTCTATGAAAAATACATGCTAACAAATTAACATTTGAGAAGCTAGTCTTAAGAGGATGACCTATTAACTTCACCAGCAACTGCAGATTCAAAACCTATTTCAAGGTCCTCTATACACTTCACTTTTTAAATTTCATCTGGTCTGAATTCAATACATTCTTTTCAGCCACTGATACTACCAAGCAGAAAAATCCAACTACCAGTCACTGGGAGAACTCCCACGGCAAGGAGAAGGTAACGGGCCTCTGCCCACACGAGCTGTGACAGCAACATCACTTTACTCACCAGAAAAGACGCGGCAAGATCAGCCTCTGAGGTGTGCGCCAGTATCCAAAGGCCCGTGGTCCCTCCAACAGCCAAGACACCCAGGGCCCTGCAAGGGCCGCCTCCAGCTGCAAAGACCCTTCCATACCTGCAAAGGCAGGTAAACTGCTGAGGCAGGTCAGATGCCACCTGCAGGGAGCAATACAAAGAAATTCCCTGGGCATCCAAACAGAGAGAGTTCTAAATGTGAAGAATAATCCTTGTCAGAGTGATAGCACCGCACATGACCTCCATATAAGGTAATGTTCCAACTCAGGACACTGGGCAATACCGGGAAGTGCGGGTCTCGCGATGGCTGCTTCTCCAGTGAAATACTTTCCTGTTTCATCAAAGAAAGATGGCTGGTAACGCGTCAAGTGAACTATCTAGCACAATTTGAACATCTGCACCACACCTTTTGGTATAAATTTACCCTCAATATTTTTAAAGTGGGAAGGGGGTGGAGGGTAAGAGGCAAAGGGACATAAGAATTGTTGATGGGGAAAAACTTTAAAAAATTAATATTCTTTTTTAAATTAAAATAACTTTTGGGGAGTATTCCATAGACATCATATTTTTCATTTGTTCCTCTTGCATTGTCAGTTTTTTATTGTATCAGATGAAATCTATATTGAATATCATGAATATCGAGCAGTGCCTGAATCTATATAAACATTCAGCTATTTTGCACCTCTAGAGTAACCCCAAATTATATACCAGGGGACAAATAGGTGTTAGGTGGTATATCATTGTAGCCCTGTGTTCTATTTCCCTAATGATTAGTGATGTTGAACGCCATTTTCATATACCCATTGACCACTTGTTTATCTTTTTTTTTTTGGAAAAATGCCATTTCAAGTCCTTTGCCCATTATTAAAATTTAATTTGACTTTCTGTTATTGAGCTTCAGAAATTCTTTATATATTCTGACATTAACCCTTTAGCAAGTATAAACTTTACAAATATTTTCCCCATACTGTACTTTGCCTTTTCACTCTCTTGATTGATTCCTTTGTTGTGCCTTTAAGTTTGATGTAGGTACATCTGTCTATTTGTGTTTTTGCAACCTGTGCTTTTTATGTCACATTAAAAAAAATCAGTATTCATTTCAATGTCCCGAAAATGTCCTTTATGTTTTCTTGTAGGTTTTTTATAATTTCCAAAATCTGATATTTAAATTTTTAATTCATTTTGAGTTAATTTTTGTATATAGTATAAGATAAAGGTCCAATTTCACCCTTTTGCATGTAGATATCCAGTTTTTCCAATACCGTTTGTTGATGAGACTATCCTTTCCCTTTTGTACAGTACCCTTGTCAAAAATCAGTTGACAATGTATATGAGAATTTAATTTAGGGCTATTTTATCCCAATAGTGTATATGTCTGTCTTTATCCAATTAGTTTCTGCTTTGATAACTACAGCCTTAAAAAGAAGGAAAACTCACTATCTGCAGATGACTTGACATTATACACAGAAAATCCCAAAGACTCCAGCTTAAAAAATATGTTTGAAATAATAAATACAGTAAAAGTGGCAGGCTACAAATTCAATATGCAAAATCTATTATGTTTCTATACACAACTAACTAGCAAAAAGAGAAATCAAGAAAGCAATACCATTTGCAATTGCATAGAAAAGAATTAAATACCTAGGAATAAATTTAACCAAGGAGATAAAAGACCTGTACAATAAACAACAAAAGACATTGCTGAAAGAAATAGAAGGCACAAGGAAATGGAAAGATATTACATGCTCATAAATTTGAAGAATTAACATTGTTAAAGTGACTATTTACCTAAAGCAATATGCAGATTCAATACAATCCTTATCAAAATTTTAATACCACTCTATAAGAGAACAAAAAATATCATAAAATTTATGTGGAACTACAAAAGTCCCTAAATATCCAAAACAACCCTGAGAAAAAAGAACAAAAATGGAGGTATCATACTCCCCAACTTGAAACTATGCTACAAAGAGGTAAGAGTTCTGGAATAAACAAACACACACAGATCAACGGAACACATTTGAGAAACTGGAAATAAACCCACACATATATGGACAAACCCACACATATAATTCATGACCAAGGAGCCAAGTGCATACAACGGAGCAAGGAAAATGTCTTCAATAAATGGTACTGGGAAAACTGGATAACCACATGACAGAGAATAAAACTAGACTACTATACACAAAAATAAATTTAAATAGGTTAAAAACCCTTTGTACCATGAAGTACATAAAGAAAACATGGGTGATATGCTCCTGATATCAGCCTTAAAGATGTGTTTTGGGGAATCAACTCTAAGAGCAAGGGAAAGAGAAGCAGAAATAAACCAAAGGGACTACAGAAGACAAAACAAGCTTCTGCACAACGGGAAAAAAAAAAGATCAGTAAAACAAGAAAACATCTCACTGAACAGGAGAGGATACTTGCACATCACACATCTGACAAGGGGTTAATGTCCTAGATATATAAGGAACTCAGAACTCAACAACAAAAAAACAAACAACCTGATTAAAATATGGGCAGAGGATGAGCCAACACTTCTCAAA
The DNA here is from genome assembly GCA_004024925.1 of Scalopus aquaticus. Lineage (NCBI taxonomy): Eukaryota > Metazoa > Chordata > Mammalia > Eulipotyphla > Talpidae > Scalopus > Scalopus aquaticus. Next base: position 79,055 of record PVIJ01006581.1, read on the forward strand.
AAAGACATACAAATGGAAAACAGGAAAACATGAACAGGGTTTCTCTATTTTTTCATATTATTGGGGCATCATTTTAAGCATTTGTTGAATGAATTTCATTTCACGTTATTACAGGCCTTGTCTTGTGGTAAGCAATAACAATCTAACAATTAATATTAATTATCTCCTACCTTCAAGATACTCAGTGTTCTGGAGGAAGCAACCGAACATATGGATTTTCTCTAGGAAGCTTCATGGACAGATCCAATAATTCCAACTATAGGAAAAAAGGCAAGTGTATTTAAAGCTTTACTTACCCTTTTTCTCTTTTCAGTTCATTCACTCTTTGAGTACAATCCAACATTTACCCGTGCTTTTTACAATGGCATTTGATATTTATTGAGAGCTTAACAGATTAATTATATATTAAAAAATAACAGTGTTCACTCGGGCTTTGGATATTTAGATAAATTAATTTGAGCACATATTACTCATTCTTCGGAGCCTAGGGCACTCCCCAATATTCCTGCTCTCCTGGGGATTTATTTTTTCACTTCTGGCTCTGAATCCCTTCTTTCACTTAACATCTGAATCTTATTCTTTAATACCATACTGATGCTGGGCCTCCCTGGTGGCACAAGAGGTTAAGTGTCAGCCTATGAAGCTATCTGGTAGCCACTGCAGTATGAGTTGGATCCCCAGCCAGGGATCTTCCCACATGGCACAGCAGACCTCTCCTGCCTCACCTGCTGCTCCCCTCAGCAATGTATCTCAGTCACTCTGCCTGCTCTGCTCCCCACTCTGTATCTGGTGAATCTTCTCACCATCCCACACCTCTGGCTTACACCCCAGTTCTTGTATGCATAAATAAAAAAATCTTAAAAAAAAGAAAAAAAATACCATACTGATGCTTTCCTCTTTTCTGTAAACTATTCACAAAAAGACATTGCCGCATACTTTACTAAATGTTGGAATAAGTAGAGGAATTTTGCATTGCAAGAATACCAAGAACTTAAAATTCATTATTTTTTTTCTTCAGAGTTTTTTGGCCACCTTCAAATGGAATATTTCCAGTCATGTAATGCTGCAGACTTTTATCAATTTCAATCGATGACCTCTATCATCTTTTTATTCATGACCCACAAAAATCTACTCAGTTTTCAGGAAGAGAAGTTAATTATTTCTTATCGTGTCTTTCTAAATCATGGTTGCAAGACCTTATCTTCCATAACTAAATAGTCTTGACATCCTGTTCCTCCCCATTTGACAGACAGTACCATTTTCTTGTGAACTGCCAACTAGCCCCATCCCTAAGAGAGGATGGTGAAGATTGGATTAAATGATATAGCCATATTGGTAGCCTGGTCACCAGGGTTGCCTATAACTCTGACAAAGTAAATATTGTCACTACCAATGATCACTTCATTGACCTTAACTACATGTTTTACATGTTCATAGATGATTCTACCCATGGCAAGTTCAATGGTACAATAACAGCTTAGCATGGGAAGTCTGTCATGAATAGAAAACCCATTTCCAATTTTGAGGAATAAGATCCTACCAACATCAAATGGAGTGATGATGGTGCTAATATGTTATGGAGTTCACTGGTGGTTTCGCTACTTTGTAGAAAGCTGGGGCTCACTTGAAGTGTGGGGTCAAAAGGATAACCATCTTTGCCCCTTCCATTGGTGTTCCCATGTTTGTGATGGACATGAACCATGCGAATTATGACAACTCCATCAAAAAATTCAGTGATGCCTCCAGCACAACCAACAGCTTGGCATCCTGGCCAAGGTCATCCTTAACAACTTTGCCATCAGGGAAGGACTCAAGATCACAGTCCATGCTGTCACTGCCACTCATGGATGATCCTTGTGGAAGCTGTAGCATGATGACTGAAGAGCTTCCCAGATCATCCCTGCTTCTACTGGCACTGCCAAAGCTATGGGCAACATCATTTCTGAGTTGAGTGGGAAGCTAACTTGTCTGACTTTCCAGTTCTTCACCCTCAACCTGTGGTCATGGAACTGACCTGCTGCCTGGAAAAAGGAGTATTTGATAATATACTCGATATCATAAAAAAAATGAAGCAGGCATTAGAGGGGCCCGTAGGGTGTCCTGGGCTACATTGAAGACCAGGATGTACCTGCAATTTTCACAGTCACTCCCACCTTTCCACCTTTGATGGTAGAGCTGCCATTACTCTTAATAACCATGTTGTCCAGCTCATTTCCTGGAGTGACAATGAATTTGACTATAGCAAGATGATGATGGACAGGCTACCTGGCTTCTAAAGTGTATGAGCCCTCCTGGATCATCAGAAACAGAAAGCACAAGAGGCCTTCAGCTACTGGTGTGTGTTTGCCTCAATACACTGAGAATATCCAACCTTGACACAGTTTCCATCCCAGATATCTTTAATAAGGGGAGGGACTTATGTATGATCAATAAAATTATCATGTATAATCAATTAGGTGCACTGTGTCCAGCTAAAATAAATAGTTTACTTTTTCTACATAAACAAAGTTCCTTTTATTAGAGGAATTATTTTACCAACTGGTCCAGTGATATATTTTCACTCTGCTACACATGTTTTGATATATTGCTCTTAGCCAAAAGGCCAAGAAGTGATGTTACAGGTTTCGTTTTGCTTACTTTTCATAATCCAGTGAACTAAGTATTATCATCTTCATTTTATAGATTAGATTAGAGAATGCTGAGAAAAATTACTTTAAATTAGAATATGACAGATCTAAGAACAGAATCAAAATCAAATTCCAAAGGCCTATGCTGTTACAATGTGTGTGTGTTTGTATTTATTTATCTTACATTTTTTGATTAGGAGAATTCCAAAACCTGGATCTGCAAAATGAGAAATCACTTTAATTTATCCAGAATAGCACATTGCAACATAAAAGAACAGTATAGCATATTACTCAGAAAATATGGAATTGGAGCCAATAGTCATCCATTTTTCCCATCCCTGGAATTAGTGAAATAGTCACGTTTTATTTGCTTTAATTTTATTTTCTGTTCCTATATATTCCTACTCTCAGAGGGAGAGAGAAATCACTTGAAAAATCATGCTCACAGAATTCTAATCTGATGTTTCTAAGCATACAGTTCTATAAAAAATATTAATTACCAGTGAACTTGAATACTATCCTTTAGAAGCTGTATAAAGACATTATTCTTTAAAATTTCTACATTAAATCATCCAGAGATACAGCAATAAGAATCAGTTGCTTCTCTAAATGTGATTAGATCACTAGGAAGTTTGGGATTACCAATAGTGTTGATCACAGTAGAAAAAACAATTAAAAATAAAAATGAAACTTCATAAACTTTTAACTTAATATAATGAAGAGAGAGAGAACGTGTGGTCATCATAAATACCTGCATTTAGCACTGATGCCTCCCCTGACTTTTGTAAATATGCAATAAATACTTGCTATGTTGAGTCAAGTCTAGGGAGGAAAATATTTCTAATATACATGTTCATCTTGACAAAATTTTGATAAAACACTTCTTCACACTGCATGTAGTGGAAAAAGACTTAACTTTTTAAAAATGTTAATAGCTAATAAAGAAAATTTTTTATTTGAATATAATTTCTGCATTGAAGCACACTAAAGTCAGGCATCAGTAATTATCAAGATTGTGGGTATGAAATATCTAGCCATGCCAGCTCTAAGACCATGAAAAAGTTTTAGCTAGGCTATCTTCATAACTCTTGACACTTGGAACTGTAGCATAGTAGCAGGTGTTAATTTTTTCTTTATTCAGAGTACAATATATTAATATTCTCAGTTCAAATTAAGATACATATGATTAGCTCCTAGGAATTTTGTTAACATTCAGGTTCCCCTCAACACTATCTGAAATTCTAGAGGGTTAACCTAATCAGTGGTGTCTACACATTAGAATATTAATATCAGAATTCCATTATGAAAATGCCTAAAAATCTTTTTAAACTACTACAAAATCATTTGGAAATTTAAGACAAAGGAAAATAATCTTTTGAAGAAATAGAAAGACGCTGACTCTCCTTCAATGAGGTGTTACAAGTCAAACAGTGGCCACATTAAAAATTACGTATTTGAGAGCTGAAAATGATTTTAAAGATGATTTACTCAAATGCTTTCATTTTATAGATAAGAACTTTGAAAGCCAGAGAGATTAAATGACTTGTTTATGGTTCCCCCCGCCTCTGGTTACTAAAAAGAACTACTAGAACCCCACTTTCACAGTTCAGTATGCTTTCTAAAACTTATTCTGTGGTTTTTATAGCTGGTTATTTTGTTGCTTTGTTGATTTATTTTTAATAATGACATCTATCATGTGCATGTGGAGGTTACTTTAAGGATAGTTTATTCTTCTACTTTCCAAGTAACAGTACTTGTGTGATACCTCGTCAACTGCATCCAGAATCTTTACGTACAATTATTAGCTTCCAGTTTCTAATATATCTTAGTTCCTATATACTATTAGAAGTTGGGTCAAGGCTTCTTAGATACCAATTTTCATAGCTTGATAAATATATAAAATGTCTTAGTTAGAAACTATTATAACACTGGTCCACTAGATGATAAGCAATATGTTAATATTTTTAGAACCATATAGACCACATGGATTTTTGTTTCTTTTAGTCATAATTCATAAATAAGATTCAGTATACAAATAATTTTCATCTCACTTCCTAGTGACCATTGAAATTGATCCTAGTCATCAGCTGGCACTGTGTTTATATTACCCCCAATAAAGTGCCACTGCTGTCCTCATATTCGAATGTGTGTGTGACATTGATGAAAAACATTTGAACCCTCTACTTCTCTAACAAGCCCTGAGGGTTTTCTTCCAATTTTCTCCAGATAGAAGGAGTAATAGGCTTACACTATGTCATTTCTTTCCGAGAAGCAAGATAGGATGTAATCATGGGGGCAAAAGTAATTTTGAATCAGGGACTAGAGGGCATAACACAAAGAGAATGAAAACCTCTGGAGAAAGAATTATAAGGTTTCCAAGAAGCTGGAATTAGAGGTGTAGCAGAGAAGAGGTAGAGATCGAGGGCCTAGAGGAGTCAATTAAAAATGGCCCTTTTAATTTGATATCTGGCTAGGGACATCAATTGGTCCACTTCAAGTATTTTGTACATTTAAAATGTGAGAAATAAGAGATACGACTTGTAAGCAATTTAACTATTAACTTTAATTAGGAAGATGACCATATGGGGGTAAATTTGTGCAACGGAACTTTCCAGGGCACTTGATTTTCACATAATTTATTGAATGAATTTCAAAATAAGCATGCCAGTGTTTATAACTACTCATTTGTACAGTCAATCATGCCACTTTAAAGAGGCTCTATTGATATTTTTTCCATATTTTTTCAGCTTTAAATAATGAAAATGTTCAGTATTGCAGAAATTTGTTGTAAAGAATGTATAAATGAGACATTTTGTAGAATTTGTTGGCAATTTAATGTCTTAAGTGGAGATTTATTTAAAGACAACTTCTAATATTAGTGGGATACCAAGAAGTGGGTGCCACGTGCAGTACTGAGGGACTCCACTTGGATAATTTAAAAACAGTGGTAAAATTCCTAAAAGTTGTTGCTTTTATTGCTTTTAATGTCAACATGTACCTGCAATTCATACGTCTAAAACCTTCCTCTCCACTGGGGTATTATGTTTCCACTGTCCCTCCTACCTTTGGCATGCCACTCTCTAACAGTAAATGCTAAATACATGTGCTATCTTGCAAATATTATTTATGTGTAGTCATCCATTCACACTGTGTGTCTATATGGTTGCTACGGCGATGCAGAATTCCCTTTTAAAATTTGTTCTAAGAGATTGCATTGAAGAGGAAAGAAGAAATACAGAGGGACAAATATAGATTTATTACCTAAGTTTGTAAATTTATTCTTTATTGATATAAATGTTATCTCCAGTAACACATATCTTCAGTAAACAGCTTGATATATTTTGACATTTATTTTTTAGCTTAAAACAACCATTTTATTTAGTCATAATTTTATGGGTCAAGAATTCTGCACATTATATGTTGCTGGCAGAAAAGGCTTTATTTTGCTTTGCATAAGGTAATATTCGTGCATGAAGTATCTGTGCTAGTGATATGATTTTTTGCTATAGTTAATGAGTGTATTTCTTCTTTTATGCAATAGTTCCATTAGAGGCAGTGAGTGGCATAGATTTAGTTAAATTTTGCATGTGCTAACGTAGTTCCCATAGCTTAAGGGAGAAAATGCTTTCTTTTGGACACAAAATAAAACAGATTTTTTATTAATATATCTTTAAGGAAAAAAAATACATGAGTGAATGCACTGGTAGTGTCTACTCAAGTACTGAAACTAGGTGTTTTGACTTTTCATCCTGCCAGACAGCACCTTCTGCTTTTCCATAACTAGATTTTCTTTTCTTTAAGACCTCCAATTTGGCATTTTTAAAAGGCAACAGGGAAATCTTAGCAGCTATCAGAACAGACCTTTCATTTGAAAGAGCTCCAGTTAGTGATATAAAATGTAACTTTGAAAACTTCAGGGACATAAACAGGTACAAGCTGCTGCCTAAGGGGCAGGAAATTAATTGCGACTTCCTCTGTGGACCATGTCTATCAGCCTCCACTCTAACCCAGTGGGGCTGCCAATAGGGTTGTGCTATCATTATTAAACACACGTTCATTAAAAAGGAGCCGTATTAGACACTTAGATGGGATTCTCCTGTGAGAAATTAATTTTTTATGGGAAACTTGACAGAAAGCAGGTATCATGAGTTCGTTGGCAGCATGATTTAAAAGTAGACAAAAAAGGGAACATTACTGACACTAGAACAGTTTTAGTTTCTTAACAGTTTTGTGAAGTTGCTCTTCAATGCCATGACTTGGCAAGTTAGCTAACAGCCTCCTATTGAACTCTCTTCTTCCTGATGCACTCAAAGAACATGTCACATCTGAGTATTTTGTTATACTTGCAATGGAGTAGTCAACAAAGTACTTAACTTTGGGTCATGAGTATTCAGTAGTGCCAGTTGCATGTATAGGCAACATGCCAGACATGTCTGTCAAAATTTATGCTGGACTATGCAATGCAACTGTGATGTTTTCATTCATAATTTAAAACTTCTGTGCAGGTACAATCAAAGGTAGACATTTGCTTTTTTTTTAAGAAGCTAAATGTTAGTGTTCTCATGAAATTTTATGTTAGTAAGTAGCTTTATATATTTTTTTTTCTAAAGATTTATTTATGCATACAAGCTGGGGTACAGGCCAGAGGAATGGGGCGGCGAGAGGGTTCACTAGAGACAGAGTGGGGAGCAGAACAGGCAGATGGACAGAAACACACTGCTGAGGGGAACAGCAGGCGAGGCAGGAGAGATCTGCCGCACCATGTGGGAATCTCCCCGGCTGGGTGTCGAACTCGTGTCACCGCTACCCACAGCTCCACAGCGCAGCGCTTAACCGCTGCACCACCAGGGAGGCCCAGCTTTGTATATTCATACTTCAAGTAGCCTGGGAAAAATCACTCTTAAATTTAAAATTCCTAAAATAGCAGGAATTTTTCAATTCAAATATGATTTGGGATGATCAAAACATGTAAATTTGAAGACAAAGTTTGACTGCTTGAAAACATATTAGATATTTTTCTTCACTTTGTCAATTTAAAATTACCGAGTTGTATCTCTATTATGAATTTGTCCCAAGAAAGTACTCAAAAATTACCATTAGATGGATTTTAAATTCTTGTATATTAAATAAAACTTGGATTTGTGAAAAAATATTTTAATTGATCAATTATTTGTGCACCAAAAGAAAAATTGTGGAACTAGAACTTTCTTATTTTCTTAAAACATGAATAAAAGAAAAAATAAAACCGATAGAGCAAAATGATTATAATTTCAAATGTTCTAGGAGGGAAAATGTAGCAATAAATTTATCCATGCACAGGAAATTCGTTAATGAGCACTTGGTAAAAATTATAACATTTTAGTTACAGAACATTAATCAAATAAGAAGAGGTTCTAAAATTTTCTCTTGATTAATTTTTCTGTAAATGTTGGTTCCAAAGTCATAGAATGAAAAAAATAATATTTCATCTCAATAACCTCTTTCACATTTTTCTAGTTATCTAGTAGAAGAAATTTGGTTTTGACAGGTTTTACTTCTCATGGCAACATCTGATAATTTGTATTATTTTGTTTTGGACATGAGAAATTATATTTAAATACAAAATTTCCTGTGGTTCACAAGTATACAACGTTCTCTCTCTACAATGCAAACTGTGGATTAGAGATTAATATAGTATTTTAGTAAGGGGCCCATAAATTGAATGTTCTTAATGTGAGAATAATCCAAAAAGAGAAAAATACAAATCAATTGTAACTATCACATGGAGGTATGTTACTAAGATTTCATATTCTGTAAACTTCTACATGAGGTATGACTTACATTTGGCACTTCTTATTTTATTACTCAGTCCTCACAATGATGTGATAAAATAGATTTAAACAGGTAAGTTAACTTGCCCAATGAAATTAGAAAAGCCAAAACTATAATTCAGACTTAACCCAAGTCTCCCATTCATAACTACTACACTACACTCTTTATCTTATAATAATCTCTAGAAAATTCTGTATTCAGACCAAGAGAGTGCCGGCACTCTCACATGTGCCTACAGGATGTTGTTATTCCTGCTCTTGGTCCTGTGGCAGTTGTGAGAAATTCACTACATTTTGGTACTTGTGAGAGGAAGATATTGCTTCTGCTGACATTTGAAGGTGGTAATTGACTTAGCTCAGCAACTAAGTAGTTCAGAGAATAATGATAGATCAGGAGAGGACTGCTCATAACTAATCTTAAATGCTCTCCCTCCATCAAGCCAGGCTTTGTGTGATGCCAAGTTCACGAAGGTGCAGTCATTCTTAAATCTACCATTTGACTAAATATTAACAGCAGGCATTGCATGAAGGAACATAGGTAGAACACTCTCATTTGTGTTTACGAAAGTGCTATTTCATCAGAGGCTGGTTATCAGCATGTAACAGAAAGAGCTGAATCCAGAACAACAGCAAAACTTTGTCATCAAAAACCAAAACTGCTGGGGGAAAAAAGCTAGACTGAGCAAAGGTAAACACTTCAATTTAACTGTTTTTCTTCAAAACTTCAAAAGCTAAGTGCTGCTATTTCAGAATATAATAATTCTAACAGCAGTATTAAAATGGAATGGATAGAACTGTAATTGGAGTTTGGAGGCTGTCATCAACATGAAATTAGAATTCTTATATATAAAAGCAGATTCTGAGATTGGGCTGACAAAAATACTGGTTTGACAAACCTCTGGTTGAAAATATCACAAACTGTGTAAGAACATGAAGTTGACAGAGTATCAAGGTAAACAATGTGTTCAAGCAAAACTAGGTTCTCTAAACAACCACATGTTGTTTGAAAGTTTACCTAAAATGAAAGAAACTATAGAAAGGAAACAATTTTGCTAACCTAAAAGGCACACATGTGCTATGGAGTATCATTCTATCATTCACTATTACATGATACAGCACAAATCAGCACAAATCAGAGCTATGAATAGCCACAAAGCAGTGTGTGAACATCTAGAGAAATAGAATGATACCACAGTATATATGATTCATAATTGGCTAACAAGTTGATCTGTTTGTTCTCTCTGTGGTCCCTTAACATAGAATGGATCCAGGACATTTTCATATTCGCTTAAGTGTCCTGTCGTCATTTACACAATGACAGGTAAAGATAGTTTGGAGAAGAAAGAAATACCTGTTAGATAAAATTTAAAAAACAATAAAGTTATAAGAGAATTATATTAAATGATATCTGTGCCTTGTCTTTTATTTAGCACTAACTTGTCTATAATATTGATCTTTGGGTCTCAGCTCTATCTGAATTCTATGCTCTAAGTTTCCAGTTGAACTCTTTAGTTCATTTTCCTCACATAAGGCACGTGACATGAAGACAAATAAAAGAACTGGGATGACCATGATCCCATTTTGTAGGTAAATGAGACTAAGGCTAAACTATTAGGAGAAAGTCCCCAAAAGACACTTATATATCTATAATTTTACCAAAATAGCAATGGAGAGCCAAAAATTTTAATACTTCATAATTTATGTTGATCTTTCCTTAAGGACTTCTTCCTAGCATTATGATTCCATTGGGTGTTTTAGAATGTATAATCAATAAACCATCAGCAGCAATCCAGAAATAGCAATAGATGGATGTCAACAAGGAATGCTATTTTGCCTTACTCCCCTTGACTTTTTCTCACATATATTATGTAACTCATCCAAGGCCAAAAAATTGATTCTGATAAAAGTTCCTACATATTCCCTGAAAGTCTAAAAGTACAGGCTAAAGCAGACAGTGAGTCCCACAGTTTGTGAACTTTGATAAAATTCTTACCAGGACAGTGTGCTGCTCAGAAAAGAGTGACCATGAGTTGCATCCTCTAGCATCCAGACACCATACTGTGAAGTACCCCAGACACAAGGTAATGATCAGATCTATTTTCTATGCAATTACATTTTTCTAATGGGAACCAAATAGAACATGAAAAAGTATTCTTTAGCAGAATCTAAATTGCAAAGGTCTAATTTCTCTTCACCTTGAGAATATCCTCAATCTCAATAGCAACATTATAGGCCATGAAGGGGAACTACAAATAGATAAAAATTTCAATATCCACATTCTTTTAGAAATCCACCCAAAATACAATATATAAAAGATAGTCATAAATAATACTTACAATCCAGAATGATACATAATAAGCTTTGAAGACACTATCCTTTATGTACTTATAGATAAGAACGTATGAGTCAAAGAAGTCATACTACATACTACAAATTATAAAATGTTTTTGCTAAGTTTGCCCTTTGGTAAATATACTATGTTGAATTGATTTTTTTAATCATAACATTTTCTAAAATCTCAAGTGTATAAAACATGTGGCAAACTTAACACAATTAACTCCAGACTATTGCCAATTTTAAGACATCAAAGTACTGTTTTTCTAGTGAAAGATATGATAAATAAAATATACTTTTTCAGAATTTTGAAACATATGGCACTGAATTTACAGAGTGATTTGGGAAGAATTGGCATTTCCTATCTAGGAACATTATCTGTATATGTCCATTGTTCAAGTCTACTTACATGTGCTTAAGAAAAGGTGTATTTTAAATATACAGAATTTCCATAAATCTTATTAGGTATATTTTAGGTATACTGAGTCAAGCCTCTCTCTTTCCTCAAAACAGCTTCTGCATACATTATATACCTTTTTAAGTATATCAAGTATAAACCACAGCTGTATATATTTTTTATTTTTATTTTTTTATAATATATATTTTTATTGTTATTTATGTCTTTTACATTTTGCATTCCCCTTGGGTAGCCCACCACCAATTCACCCGTGATCCATCTCCATGGTCCCTTGTGTTCTTTTCTATTCCATTTTGTGCCCTTTCCCTTCCCTCCCTCCGGCTCCTTCCTCCCCCCCTCCCCCCCCCCCCACTGATTGTCTCTCTCCCACCCGGCCTCCCTATAGTCCTGTTATAAGTGAAACCATTCGATATTTTTCTCTTTCTTTCTGGCTTATATATGTTTTAAAGGAATCTGAGAATAATTCTTATGAGAGACAGCATAGCATAGTGAGTGAAAGTGTGAACTTGGATTATTACAGTCTGGCCTTAAATCCCA